>CACRXK020005054.1:12496-29400 GCA_902702795.2 Paramuricea clavata
CAACATTTCGCAACGAAACTTTGGAATATTACTAATTTTGTGATGCTCTTTCAAGCTGTGATGAAATTTTTGTCTAGACTTGTTTAGATCAAAATTTAGTCTATAATGCAAATGGTCCATTTGATCAAGTCTGATCTAGTCCAGTCCAGTCCAGTCCAGTCCAGTCCAGTCCGAATTGGAGGATTTGAAAAGACATCTCGTACAAATAAATAATTGACTAAAATGAGGTGAATTAATTTTGATCCAGTCCTAGGAGACTGATTCAATATACTTCATCAGGTATCCAGTATTATCATGTGAGCAAAATAAAGCAATATGGTTGGCTAATTTACTCAAGAATATTATATTGCATAATTTATACGAAAAATTGTGAAAGAAGACGTTACCTGGAATGATTTAATAAAAGTCCACAAAAGCTGACGAATTCCTGCGCCTTGGTTCAATAACTTGACAAGACGTAGTGCACGGAACAGTCGGAAGAAACTGAGGCTGAATGTCGTGTCACCTCCACTCTGGAAAATAAACGAGACTGTCAATCGATAAAAGTCATAGTATTTTCATCAAGAATTAAATCATCACGTGTTTTCTCTTCAAGGGTAGGTAGTAGCGAAGTAGTTGTAGTTCACTACTGTAGCGAACTACAATTTTCAAGTAGCCAGTAGTTTTTGACTACTTTTTCAGAACAGTAGCTGTAGTTATAGCGAACTACATTTTGCCTAAAAGTAGCCAAGTAGTTGACTACTTTTCAAACAGCAAATCGCTATTCGCTACTTTTAAAAATTGTTAACAACTTGATAGAATAGCAGAGATAGAATAGCATGATATTGAGACACGGTTTGCTTAAAATCGATACTCAATAGTCAATTTGCACTCTTGAACACTGTAGTGTTTACAAAAATGTTGCTTTGTGTTTACTGTTGCTACTCGTAAGTCGATTTGTGATAGGTTACATTACAGTCTGAGTTAGTAGATGCTCCAAGTACAGTAAAACTAAAAAATATATAGCGTAGCGAAATAGTTCGCTACATTTTTTAAGCAGTAGCTGTAGACAGTAGCGAACTACCTTTGTTCAAAAGTAGCAGTATAGTTGTAGCTGACAACATATTTTTGAAGTAGCTGTAGTTATAGCGAACTACAAAAATTTTGTAGTCAACCCACCCTTGTTTCTCTTATGGTCATTACGGAACTCATTCGCTGAAAAATTGTTTTCTGGGCGTCCCTCTGGCTTAACGTATCAGTCTTCTAACCACTTAAGCTAGTGGGTCGCCAGATTGAGAAACTTAAGATGATTATACAAACATAAAATGTAGGATATAGGATATCCTATCCAAAAATACGAAGAGCTTTAGCAATAATCATCTTCAATTAAATAGTTCGGCGTCCTTATGAAAGGAAATGAGTTGGGTAATATAATCATTGGGCGTAAAAAAAATACCTGTGGTTTTGGTTCCCGACCGACCCTATTTTTTTCTGCCGACCTATTATTTTTTCAACGCGATTGACCGTGCGACCCTATTTTCTCCGGGTGATTGCGGGCTGCTGCCAAAATGGCGTCTGCTGCCAAAATGGCGTCTGTTGTCACACTAATTATTGAAAACACCATGAAAAAAATATTCAAAAAAAAATTATTTCCGACCTACCGACCCTAATTTTTTCGCGATATGAAACCGGAACCACAGGTATTTTTTTTACACCTTAGGTTGAAAGGCTGACACTTTAGTCTTTACCTTCATCTCCGCAATAGTAATATCTATGACACTTCCAACGACAACAACGAAGTCAAAAACATTCCAGCGATCAAGAAAATAGTTCTACAAAAGAGACATGTGTTTCTATATATAAGACCTTCTAAATTCGGTACGCTACTGAGGAAAGCGTTAGCAACAGTGTATAGAAAACTAACTACTAACAACACTTTTCCTGTACAGAAATGTTGAGAATGGTGCTATTTTTATTGGAAAGGACCTTGTGGTAGATTTTATTTACCTTGGGTCGAAAAGCGATCAGTTTCAAAATGCACTCGAGTAGAAAGACAGCTGTGAAGCCAATGTTGAAGCCATCAAGCACACGCGTGTAGATTATTGGTTCTTTATAGTGCTGTATAAGAATAACAATCCCCAATTACATATTTATACACAGGACAGCTTTGTTTTTCTCTAAGCTATTATACTTAGAGGTCCAGTAAGGATCATCTCTTATTGCTTCAGTGTTACAACAGCAGGAAACCTAAACTAAAGGCAAAGTAATACAAGCAACAAAATTGCAGCAACTTGCAATAAAATCTTATTTCAATGCATGTTAATTGGAATGTTCACACACAACACCCGAGACAACATTAATACAAATTTCCAATTAACATGCGCTGAAATCAGATTATATTGCAAGTTGCTGCAATTTGTTGCTCGTATTACTTTACCTCAAGCAAACTTTATAATTATCTGGATAGCTGTACTAGCTCTGAACCGCAGTTCTGGGGAACGGTTATATAAAGACTGGAGTGACTGACATCCCAGATAATCAATCGATCGTTCAGCCATGAATGTATTCAATACATGCAATCAATATAATTTCCAATCAATCAATAATCTGGTCAATTAATCAAGCATACCTGCATAGCCAGAACAATGGTGTTCAATGCAATGAATGCAAAAATCATATATTCAAATGCTCGTGACGTCACCACTCTCCATATATGGAATTGAATTCGGTTGGTAGGCTTATAAAGACGTATCGGTTTCGCATTGAGAGCAAATTCTATGCACTTTCGTTGATTCTTGTCGAGCTCACAGCCGCGAAATTCTTCCTCCCCTTCTTGTTGGAATGTGACGATTACAAAACCGACAAATATGTTGACCATGAAGAAAGCAATAATGACGATATATATAACGTAATATATGCCAACCAATGGACGATTGTTTAACACTGGACCAAGTCCAGGTGAGGTTGAGTCGATAGAATTATGAAGAATGCTAAACATAGAAAAATAACAAGGAAAAGTAATGAGACAGCAAAGTAATACAACCGCAAATTTGGAAGCATATATAGAATAGCATCCACACTAGAGCCTCACATTAAAGGTGTGATGTAATGATAACTCGACCTACCTTGGCCAACCTTCAAATGTCATAACAACAACCAACGTAAGCATCCCTTGAGGAACATTATCAAATGTAAACGTATTTCTGTGCCACTCACGATCAATCAACTAAAGAAAGCAAGATACAAAATACCTGGGTTTCTATTTGCAGTTGCAAAAATGGAATGTAGGGTGGGGTGGGTTTTCTCTTTTTGTACATCTTTCTTATAAATGCTCATGCGTGTGAGAATGATATTCTGCGCCGACAGCACTGATGACATAAAACATTTGTTAAATATTAGATAAAAAACAAACAGGTTATATTTTATATAGCTAGTACGAAAGGTCGCTCCAAACCCTATTGCAGCCTTCAGATAAAAAGCTTAGGGTCGGTGATTTCGGAGGCCAAAAGCCTAGGTTGGGCCAGGGTTGGGTAACCGAAAACCCAGGCATTCTATTGACCTAAACTTCGTTCTAATGGATGTCTACGTTTTCGCAAACTTACAGTAATCTTGTCTTCACTTTCTTCAATGAATTGCCCTCTATAAAATATCCAAAAATAATTAGTATTTAATCCAATTTCGTACTCAAGCCCTTTTCTAATAAGCGTAGGGAAACCACGAGAAGGTGGCACTGATGAACACAAGGTGATAACTGTGGTCAAACGAGGATGGGAGTTGATGAGAGTTTAAACTCCGATGAGACGGCTTTTCTGTAAACGCATAATATTCAGTCAACTCTCATGCAACTCTTCGGTTCTCATTTGACCGGGGCATGAGAGTTGAGAAAACTCTCACGCAAACTCTCGCTTCTCAACTCTCATCAACTCTCATGCAACTCTTGTTCTCGTTTGACCGGGGCATCAGAGTTGAGAAACATCTCATGCAAACTCTCGCTTCTCAACTCTCATCAACTCTCATGCAACTCTTGTTCTCGTTTGACCGGGGCAGGAGAGTTGAGAAAACTCTCACGCAAACTCTCGCTTCTCAACTCTCATGCAACTCTTGTTCTCGTTTGACCGAGCCATGAGAGTTGAGAAAACTCTCACGCAAACTCTAGCTTCTCAACTGTCATGCAACTCTTGTTCTCGTTTGACCGGGGCATGAGAGTTGAGAAAACTCTCACGCAAACTCTCGCTTCTCAACTCTCATGCAACTCTTGTTCTCGTTTGACCGGAGCATGAGAGTTGAGAAAACTTTCACGCAAACTCTCGCCTCTCAACTCTCATCTTTGTTTTGCCAGGGTTAACAATGGAAATGATACTCACTGACATTCTTCCTCGGTATGTTTTGAAGCATCAGTACAATAATAAAATGTGCCCTAGAAGTGAATACAGATTGGTAAATTATCTGCGAATCATTTCCTTTCTATACAAATATGAACCAAATAATACAAATAACAAAATGTAGAGCTGCATTACCTTGAATAATTGCACGCCAATTACAGCAAATAGAAATTGGAATAAAATTGTGACAAGCATGATATTGCCAATTGATTTCACCGCCATGAACATACATTGAACGACGTGCTGAAATCGAAAATAATAATGGAAACACAATTTTAGTCTAATGTAAAGGACAGCGACAAACAGGCTGCGGTCTGAGGAAATAACAACATTCTGGCAACTTAGATAGAGTTTGTAAACGTAGCGATTTTTATGGATTTGTTTGTTTCGTCATGACAAGTTTGTGCACGGAACCATTTCACACGAACGGGATATACTAACTGAACTAAACTTAACAAAACTTTATTTATATTATATAGACATGTTTTAACAGGTCTGTCTAGAGGTGTAAGGACTAAAAGTCCAGACACACCGGACGCGAATCGACAACGCGACGCGATTTTTCGATTCTCACTGACCGATAACATTGATCCTAGTTTAAATTTTGCAAAATACTTATATAACATTTCCAAAATACTTATATATGCTAATGCGCTATAACATTTTGAGTTATTTGGTCTACATATCTTTCAAAATTTGTTCTCATTGGCTGTTTTATTAACTTTCAAAAACTAAAAAATCGCGTCGCGTTGTCGAATCGCGTCCGGTGTGTATGGACCTTAAGGGTGATGATCGTTAAGGCTCGTTTACACTTGCAATTTTTCCTGCACTTTCTGCTGCGATTTTCTTCTTCTGATGCATGTGAACGAGTAGATGAGATATGAATGTTCTGAGTAGATGTACTGCGACCTGATCGTTCATTATTCATCCACTCGTTCACATACATCAGAATACGATCACACCTAAAATCGCAGCAAAATGTGTCAACACTTCATTGGTCTGATGTCAATGAGGAAGAAAGGTCAGAATACCTGAACAACATCTGTTCTGTGGTATATATAGTGACGTATTAAGCTAGATAAAGAACAGCGCTTATTGGAAACTGTTTTATTGCTTTCATGTCCCTTACTTTCAGTCCCTTGGCTCGATTGATCGCTCGTAGCGGACGCAGAACTCTCAACACCCTGAGAATTTTCACGACAGAGAACTGAGAAGAACTGTAAGAAGAAACAGAGAGTGAATATTAAATACATATTAAAGAGGACGAGAATACGGACTGTGAAAAGAATATACCTAAATACAATTGCCAAAATTGAAACAGCTACAACCAGCATATCAAGTAGATTAAAACTGCTACGACAAAATGATCCTTCGTGGAGAATAAAACCATATGATACGACCTGAAAACAAACAAAAAACGTGGTACAATAACCTGCGGAAACAGCCAGTCGTACACTGAAGCCCCTTACACAGAGGATCCAGTTTTCCTTGACAAGTTTTCTCTCTCGCGTGTACGGTCAACAAGTTTTCCAGTTGACAAGTTTTGTTGCTGATGTGCACAGAATGTTGTTAAACATTTTGTCTCACGTTTCCTTCCCCTTCCACCCGTTCCTTTCCCCACCTCTTCCCTCTCCCCTTCCTTTCCTCCACCCCTCCCCCCACCCCTTCCCCCACCCCTTCCCACCACCCCTTCCCACCACCCCTTCCCTTCTCCACCTCTTCCCTCCACCCCTTCCCACCTCTTCCTTCAACCCCTTCCTTTCCCTTCCCCATCTCTTCCCTCCCCCCTTCCCAATCCAACCCCTTCTTTACTTTCGACACGGAAGAGTTACCTTTAGAAATATTTCAACAGTGAACACAGCCGTGAAAAAGTAGTCAAAATATTTCAAAACCTATAAAAAATTGAATGACGCCTTAATTAAATTAAATTAATACTAAAGATTATAGGTACATGTATATATACCATTATAATGCTGACCACAGCCTGTCTACTACGTTTGTACCAATCTCTATAGTTGTATCTCCTTTAAGATTGCTACAGTGCGAAATTCTGGTATACTCTACCTCATTTCTAGCAGAATGTTCTCTGACAGGATCCTCAGCGGCCAAAAGTGCACTACTGATCAGAATGCAAGCTAGAATGAAGTTCACGGTGTATGAATACGTCACGAAATTGAAGCACGCCACTCGAAATCTGAAATATTTTAATGACTTGCATTATTCAAACCTTGATGTATTGTCATTAAGGCCCGTTTCGTACGCCGTACTTCACATGTGCCGAATACATTAAGAGGAGATTTTTTGTATGTTACGTAACACGCGCGTATAAATATATCACTTGAGGTTATGACTAATTAATTTTCACTTGAGGTTATGACTGATTATTTTTCGATACGTTTCTCAATCGGCAAACAAACTTAAAAAGTATGTTTAGTGCTTTATCTGTAAAATAATGCTAAAATGAAGAGATTTTAGATGATACGCCAAAGAGAAAATGATGTATGAAGTTCAGTAAGTTTTGCTTACAGCCTTACATGGCTGTAAATTTGGCGTCAATTTTAAAGCATCATTGATATTTGTATTTTAATTGACAATTTTTAACTATTATTTTATGTTTCTCAACCGGCAGATGCAATTTAAAAAGTTAGCTAACTGTATAAACTAGAGAATAAAGCTAAAACAAAGTAATTTTGAGAGGAACGCCAAAAAGATTTTAGGTTTTGAGCACTTTTCATTGCAAATACATGACATTGAGAAAAATTGCCTCTTAAAAACAAAAGATAATGAGGCATTCCGGCTCATTATCTGTTTTCTTTAATGTATTCGGCATATGTGAAGTACGGCGTATGAAACGGGCCTAACCTATGTAGTCTAGATGCACGTTTATTAGCATAGCATGACCAGTTGCCATGACTATAGCTTCGCCACTGGGACAACCTGTTACTTACCGGTTTGTACTGGAAAAAATAAACATTGAGGTATCCGGTGGCATTGGGTCGGTTTGATCCACCACAAAATCACCTCGTTTTGGTATAATCTGAGGGTTCGATTGTTCTATAGAAAAAAGTAAGTAGTAAGTAGATAGAAGAATAGAAGAAAATACGAAGTGAACTGTTGTAATGTCTTGCTCCAAAGGTCATGTAAACATACTCTCACTATCTTGAAGTTCCAAATTTGATTTTCTCAGACTAAGTCTTGAACCAGACATTCGATCCTGAAACAGACAACCAACATACAATATCCCATATGAAAAGTGAACTAATGTTTGCGGTGTTACTCTGAGTGTGCATCCACACCGGACAAGCTGAAAAGTTTGCCTGACCACGGTGGGAATAAAACCCGCGACCTTTGGGATACTAGTCCAATGCTCTACCAACTGAGCTACGAGGCCAAGTCGGTTCGAGTGATGATATTTCGGAACTGAGTCTAGTTCCTTCAGCTTGCCCGGTGTGGATGCACAAAAATCACATTCACCCGATTACATAACACCAACACACACGAAAAGTGAAGAAATGTTCAAAGGTTAAAGCGTATTGGGTATTCCCGATATTAAAAGGTTCTTACCGGATCAGGGAGTGCAAGACCATTTAACTTGTTTTCTGACGAAGTCTCATTTCCAACTTTTATCCTGCAATAATAAATTCAAATTGATTTGTCAAAGTTGAAAAGAGCGGGATTTGAACCTTGCCTCATATTATTTGCACCGATGAAAATCATATCAGGGATGGTATGGAGTCACTTGGACAAAAGATAATGATTTTTTAAGCTTTCTAAATTTACTGGTATATTGGGCTTCAAATTCGTACTTTCATATATTTTACAGAAGTTCCACCGACTAACGCTACCTCTCACTGGCTTAGCACGCATCTGATTGGTTAATCGGATATATCAAACACATCTGATTGGTTAATCGGATATATCAAACACATCTGATTGGTTAATCGGATATATCAAACACATCTGAATGGTTAATACTCCCTAATGGTAGTGGAAGTCAAATCTGAACCTCAAGACAAAATAGACAGATTTAGATCGAGGACGCGGACGTCAAAGACGACGTGAAAATGGCGTGGCATATCCATACATGGGCACAACACGCCATTTTCATGTCGTCTTTGACGTCCGCATCCTCGATCTACGACGCGGACGTGACATAAAAACCGTTGCTAATGTTTGGAATCCAGTTTTATTTTGCTTCACTTGTGTCTCTGACTTTGTTTACCAACTGGAGGCCGTAATTTTTATCCGTGAAGTGAAACTGTGGAAATAGTTACAGTTTTTCTTCACGTCTGCGTCGTAGATTTGGTGCATCTTAAGCTCGCTAATCTGTCTAAAAGACTACATTTATCCACTAACGTGTTTCCATTAGGCTCAGGTAATGATGAATGGGATTCCTCCACAGCAAGTGATCGTTTCTTTCTCAATTCTTTTCTTTTCTTCTTTTCCTTCCTTACTCTTTCTTGTTCGTGTTCAATCCGAGTAAGGTTTTCGGCGTCAGCCAAGTTGTCGACAGCAATGGCCAGAAAGACATTGAGTAAAATATCTACGCATTGTTAAGGACTTAACGAAGCACTTAGTCAGTCCTTTAGTGAAGGATTATCTTTACTAAAGGATAGTACTATCATAAGGATTAACGCCCGTATTCTAAAAGCTCACTCAAACTCACACTCAACGTTCAATCTGAGATTCTTTCGAATGTCATTGCTGTTTTTGAATAACTACCATGCGACTACTCACCCACCAGCTATTCAAAAACAGCATTGACACTCAAGAGAAGCTCAGATTAAACCTCCACTCATTGAGTGTGATTGAGCTTTTAGAATACAGGCGTAACACAAGCATTGTAGTCTACTACCGGTTTTTTCAGAAGAAGATTGTGTTTCAGAGTGGTAAGTGAACCTCATCTTCCTAACGATGGCATTGTAAAGATCTTTGGATTGTATTTTATATATTAGAAGGATACAATTTCCAACAATAACAAGAACAATAAAATACGCGATAGCAATGGCAGACCCTGGGTTGCGAATGCCACCGTAAGCACGTATCCCATCATACATCACTGCATTCCAATCTTCGCCTGTTAAAATCTACAGTGGATGAAAGATAAAAGTGTTAAGGCCCATTTCCACCATGGTTTCCACTCAGGAAAATTTTCCGCAAAAAAATTTTTTTGTAAAATGTGATTGGCCGACACAAATTTTCCGTCGGAAAAAAATGTTGAAATTGAAAATTTTCAACTTTTAAACAATGATATTTTCCGAAAATTTTCTGTCCGTGGAAATTTTTCGTGAGTGGAAATGGACCTTTAGGCTGGTCTTGATACGTAGTACCATTAAACTAAAATGCGTAGTTTCTGAAAATATAATGTTTTATATACTTGGAAAACGGTTAGCACTGCAGTCCAGAACGAATCAAAGTTGCTTCTGGGCACTGATGTTTCGTCGAAGTTAAACCTAAACAAAAATAAATAAAATACTAACTAAATTCATTTTGCTTATATTGGATAGCTCTAAAAGCTGTTCTTCTAAAGAGATCCAGTAGGGCCCTCTCAACACTCTGCCGAAAGTCGTGGATTTTCTCCGGGTGCTCCACTTTCCTCCCACGGGGAAAGTTGACAGGGTGAGTTAAACACAGTTGAGATAAACACAGTTAAGAAATTAATATCACAATTGTTGTGAAGATAAAATAGTCCAGGCTATGTATATAATTAGGTAAGTGTAATACTCGATGTAAAGCGCATTTGATTACATCCACATGTAAATTTGCGCTATAGAAATCATAATCATAATCATAATCATAATCATAATCATAATCATAATCATAATTATAATCATAATCACAATCACAATCACAATCACAGTCATAATCATAATCATAGTCATAGTCATAATCATAGTCACAGTCACAGTCACAGTCACAGTCATAATCATAGTCATAGTCATAGTCATAGTCATAATCACAGTCACAGTCATAATCATAGTCATAGTCATAATCATAGTCACAGTCACAGTCACAGTCACAGTCACAGTCACAGTCATAATCATAATCATAGTCATAGTCACAGTCATAGTCATAGTCATAATCATAGTCATAGTCATAATCATAATCATAGTCATAATCATAGTCACAGTCATAATCATAAGTATATGTAGTCAATACCAATTAGGATTGCATACAACTCGATTTTAAAATAAATTTCATAACTTACTTTCCACCGAATGTCTGCATCCCGAGCAATGAGAAAATGACCATGAACAATGCAAGAAGTAACAGTAGACCAGCAATTGACCTCATGCTGTTTAATAAGGATGCTACAAGATTACTGAGCGAGGTCCAGTGCCTGAAAGAAATGACAGAATGAAATTCATAGACATTGTATAACATGTTTGTACACTTTATTTTTGTGGAGGTGGTCCAGCTTCGAAAGGAGTTTAGTCTATGCAGGCGTAGCTATCAACTCTAGGCATAGATACACTAGCTAACTCCACATGATGCCAAGTTGAAAACACGGTCGCTTTCATATGAATTTTTGAATTTGGAGTCATCTCCTTTACACTACAGAGGTATGAAAACCTGCAGCCTGAAAACACCGACCCTGAAAACCGTTTGAAAAAGTATAGTTCTGGCATTTGAAAACCAAGTTCTCCATTTGAAAAGGGAGTTCTGGCATTTGTAAAGGGAGTTTTGGCGTTTGAAAAGGTACTTCTGGCATTTGAAAACGAAGTTCTGGCATTTGTAAAGGGAGTTCTGGCGTTTGAAAAGGTACTTCTGGCATTTGAAAACCACGCTCTGCCATTTGAAAAGGGAGTTCTGGCATTTGTAAAGGGAGTTCTTGGGTTTGAAGCGCCTTCACCTCTGAAATGGTGGGTTCGATTCTCGCTATATATAGACTCATGTGAAAAGAATGAGTCAACGCTCTGCCAAAGTTCGTGGGTTTTCTCTGGTTGCTCTGGTTTCCTCCCACAGGGCAAGTTGACAGGGTTAGGATAAACACAGTTAGGAAAGTAATATCTCAATTGTTGTAAAAATAAATAATCTAGGCTAAGTATGTAGGTAATGGACCTTTCTCCTTATAACTAAAATTTCGATCTAGACAAAAATTTCATCACAGCTTGAAAGAGCGTCACAAAATTAGTAATATTCCAAAGTTTTGTTGCAAAATCTTGTAAATGCGGATAATATAGCCTTGCGAAGTTTGCCGTTTTTCAGTCATTTTGTATTACAAACGGGAAATTGACATCCGATTCGGGTGTTGGGGCTGCAATTTTCCATTTGTAATGCAAAATGACTGAAAAACGGCAAACTTCGCAAGGCTATATTATCCGCATTTTACGAGATTTCGCAACGAAACTTTGGAATATTACTAATTTTGTGATGCTCTTTCAAGCTGTGATGAAATATTTGTTAGAGTTGCCTAGATCAAAATTTTGGTTAAAAGAGGAAAGGTCTATTAGGTAAGCGTAATACTTGATATACACTGTAAAGCGCATATGATATCTAAACTTGCGCTACAGAAATACTAATCATAATCGTAAACCCCCGTTGTTGCTTGAACATTATTATACAACGATGTTTCCTAGTTTGTCCATTAGACATTAAGAAATATTTTACACTTACTTGGTGGCTTTGAAAATCCTGAGCAGTCTTACACAACGGAAGACACTGATGCCTACAGGAGGAAGACCAGTAAGTTCAGTGATGGCCAGTTCCAGCAAACTACCAAGGACTACCTAAGAAATGGAGATACAAAACTATTATTCATAACGAAACACATAAAAAAGTATATATTATACAGTCCACTTACAATGCAATCAAATCGGTTAAACAGCGATCCAAAATAACCAGCTCTTCCCAAACAATATATTTTTAACAGCATTTCGACGGTGAATAATCCTAAGAACACTTTATTTGCTCTGTCTAAAAATAAAATAAAAATTGTAGTTGAGAACAAAGCCTGGTCAAACGAGAATTAGAGTTGATCAGAGTTGACAAGGGAGAGTTTGCATGAGAATTTTCTCAACTCCGATCAAACGAGAACAAAAGTTGTAGAGTTGGCTGCCGGGTAGCAAAAAGTCACATTAATAACGCCCATATATGTAGGAAAATCCTGTATGCTCATGTATCACAGAATATTGGTATATATATGAGCGTGCTTATGAGATACCACAATAAGGGATTCTCATAAGCACGCCCATATATGTAGCAAAATCCAGTATGCTCATGAGCACGGTCAGTATCACAGGATATTGGCACAGAATAGATACCGGACCAGAAGTGTCACTTCTATGTGTTTTGGCTGAAGAAAAACGTCCGAAATTTTTTTGCGTGCTATGACGCCATCCTGGAGTGCACCCGGCACTTTATACCTATGTTTTCCTATGAAAAACTTCCGTGTGCACTCCAGGATGGCGTCATATGATGGCGTATTTTCACGTCAGCACTCGTAAAATTTCGGACAAAATATCGTCTGAGTGACACTTCTGGTCCTGTATCTATTCTGTGATATTGGTATATATATGAGCGTGAAGTGTGGTTATGAAATACCACAATAAGCACGCCATATTATGTACCAAAATCCAGTATGCTCATGAGCACGATATATATGAGCGTGAAGTGTGCTTATGAGATACCACAATAAGGGATTCTCATAAGCACGCCATATTATGTACCAAAATCCAGTATGCTCATGAGCACGACCAGTATCACAGGATATTGGTATATATATGAGCGTGAAGTGTGCTTATGAGATACCACAATAAGGGATTCTCATAAGCACGCTATATTATGTACCAAAATCCAGTATGCTCATGAGCACGACCAGTATCACAGGATATTGGTATATATATGAGCGTGAAGTGTGGTTATGAGATACCACAATAAGGGATTCTCATAAGCACGCTATATTATGTACCAAAATCCAGTATGCTCATGAGCACGACCAGTATCACAGGATATTGGTATATATATGAGCCTGAAGTGTGCTTATGAGATACCACAATATATAAGGGATTCTCATAAGCACGCCCATATATGTACCAAAATCCAATATGCTCATGAGCACGGCCAGTATCACAGGATATTGGTATATATATGAGCCTGAAGTGTGGTTATGAGATACCACAATAAGGGATTCTCATAAGCACGCCATATTATGTACCAAAATCCAGTATGCTCATGAGCACGACCAGTATCACAGGATATTGGTATATATATGAGCGTGCATGAAGTGTGGTTATGAGATACCACAATCAGGGATTCTCATAAGCACGCCCAACTGCATGAGAGTTTGCGGTCAAACGCGAGCAAGAGCTGTAACTCTCATCTTCCTTTGATCAAAGCTTACCAACACAGCTATAAGACTAATGCTAATAGACTTTAACTAGACTCAGTTCCGAAATATCATCAACTCGAACCGACTAGACCACGTAGCTCAGTTGGCAGAGGATTGGACTAGTATCCCAAAGGTCGCGGGTTCTATTCCCACCGTGGCCAAGCTAACTTTTCAGCTTACCCGGTGTGGATGTACACTCAGAGTAACATCACAAACATCATATTCACCTGAGTACATAATACCCAACACACACATAATAATTATACACAAGCTTGTTGCAGACACACTACCATCGCGATAAAAGACGCACAATGAACAAGCAAACTTTTCTTTTGTACTGGTCTACCTACCTAAGAACAAAGTCAGGAAATCAGGCTGTTGATAATGTTCCATAGCTAAGCATAGAGAGTTGAGAAACACCATGACAATCACGGTCCAGTAGAAGGCGTGAGATTTGACAAATTCTCGACAACGACGACGAAAACGTTTGTGGCTCTTCTTGAATTGCTTTCTAAAAGGAAGTGAAACCTTTATGCCTGTATTCTAAAAGCTCATTCACACTCGAAGAGTGGAGGTTCAATCTGAGCTTCTCTTGGGTGTCAGTGCTGTTTTTGAACAGCTGGAGGGTGAGTAGTCACATAGTAAGGTACGACACTAATCTCCAGCTATTCAAAAACAGCATTGACACTCAAGGGAAGCTCAGATTGAACCTCCACTCTTTGAGTGCGTGTGAGCTTTCAGAATACAGGCGTTACGATGTTATGTACTTGTTATTGGCTTCTTTGTGGTACACGAATGTTTCTGTGTGCTCCAGATCCTAAAGGAGTTTAGCTCGGGAATGGATTTCATGCAGATGCACTGAGGAAATGTATACGCTCCTCACTACACCCTTCGTGGAGGGCGCAAACATGGTTAGTTTATCGCTGTACCTCTTTTTAGCAAACCAGGATAATTCCTCGGGTACTGATTGGTTCTCATCATTGAGATCGTCCGCGAGAGACTGAGATCCGTGCGGAGTCCTCGACACTAAATTTAGAAGTGTAAAAGAAATTTCACATCATATAACATGAAGTATACAGGACATGAGACAGCATATGCTTACACGTGATGTGACTGCCACGTGGCTCGATTTCACTTTCTTCGTCATCCGGTAAATCGTCTAGAAATTTTAACAAATATTTTCATTAATCAAAGTTTTCAACAAATAACTAAGAGCGGGTGTGCAGTGTAGGTAGTGTTCTACAATAAGCTGTCGTGGTTTGTGTCTGAACTACCTGAAAAAGATATCTCAAACGCGGTGGTCCAGTGTAGGTAGTATTCTACAATAAGCTGCCATGGTTTGTGTCTGAACTACCTGAAAAAGATATCTCAAACGCGGTGGTCCAGCTGTAGGTAGTATTCTACAATAAGCTGCCATGGTTTGTGTCTGAACAACCTGAAAAAGATATCTCAAACGCGGTGGTCCAGCTGTAGGTAGTATTCTACAATAAGCTGTCGTGGTTTGAACTATCTGCCGAAAAAGATATCTCAAACGCGGTGGTCCAGTATAGGTAGTATTCTACAATAAGCTGTCGCGCTTTGTGTCTGAACTACCTGAAAAGATCTCTCAAACGTGGTGGTCCAGCTTAGGTAGTATTCTACGCACGTAAAAACGCACAAGTTGTAACAAACCTGCAGCAGACTTGTAGCAATGCTGTTCCAACTACTATGTCAACAGGATGTGTTCGCACTGCTTGTTCCCAGCTTGTTGACAAGTTGTCAGCGGCTTGTTGACAACTTGCTACAAGGTTGTTGAGCTCAACAGACTTGTTACAAGTTGTTCCAACAACTTGTTATCGTCTTGCATTTCAACAATTTGTTAACAAGTTGCGAGTGACAACCTTGTAGCAACTTGATCAAATAGCAGCATTGTTACAACTTGTTGGCAAGCTTGCTGCAAGCCTGTTGCGAACACATCTTGTTGACAAGTTGTGAGATTCTTACGTGTGTACAAGACTAAAAAGTACAATTTTCAAAACAGGTCAATGACGTGACAGAACATACCCGCCTCGTTTATCCAGTCAACATAACCATGCAAGGATTCTTCCAAAAGTTGCTTTTCACGGAATTTTTGAAACTCGCCACTTTTCTGAGCACGTTCCTTCTCTTTTGCAAATTCTCTGAAAAAGTACATAAACTCCGTAACACTTATCCTAGCTTAAATTTTATACAATTATTAGACGTAATAAGTTCTTCGTAGGTTTGCATGGCGATAAAACATAGAATACTTTTTGTTTGTGGAAACACCACGTAAATTTATCCGGGCTTGCGGATCGAAAGCTTTGCAGTAATAAATTTACGTGGTGTTTCCACAAACAAAAAGTATTATATCAGACGTAACTAGGAGCAGTTACGAAAACTATAGGCCCTCTGGCAGAATTAAGCAACAACCGGACTCTGTAGCTCAGCTGGTTAGAACGCTGCACCGGAATTGCAGGGCCGCAGGTACGATTCCTGCGAGAGGGCCTATAGTTTGCTTTATATGGACTCATGTGAAAAGAGTCAGTCGACGCTCTGCCGAAAGTCGTGGGTTTTCTCCGGGTGCCACGGTTCCTCCCACAGAGAAAGTTGACAGGGTATAGGTTAGGATAAACATAGTTAGGAAAGTAATATCACAATTGACCACTTGCGTAATAGACTAAATTTTGATCTCAACAAAAATTTCATCACAGCTTGAAAGAGCATCACAAAATTAGTAATATTCCAAAGTTCCGTTGCGAAATGTTGTAAAATGCGGAAAATATAGCCTTTCAGTCATTTTAGATTATAAACGGGAAATTGACAGCCCCAAACCCTTCGAGGCTGTCAATTTCCCGTTTGTAATCTAAAATGACTGAAAATTGAAAATTTCGAAAGGCTGTATTTTCTGCATTTTATACAACATTTCGCAACAAAACTTTGGAATATTACTAATTTTGTGATGCTCTTTCAAGCTGTGATGAAATTTTTGTCTAGACTTGTTTAAATCAAAATTTAGTCTATTATGCAAATGGTCAATTGTGGTAAAGATAAAATAATCTAGGCTCAGTATCATAGAATAAAGATCCACATAGAAGGGCAACTTACGTCGGAAGCTTTGAAGTTTTTGTCCTCGCGCATGTCGCATTACGCATGTTGGCCGCCATTTTCCTAGCCAGTCAATGACATTTTCTGGCCAATAAACACGCTGTACT
>CACRXK020005055.1:0-29400 GCA_902702795.2 Paramuricea clavata
CTTTGGCGCACGTAACTTGGCCGCTTTAGATATAATTAGTCTTTGGCGGATATAGTTTTAAAGCTGAATTTCTGGTGTGAATCTTTGGCGGTGAGAAAAGGTGGAATGCAGTCGGGTGTCATTCCAGCATCCATACCACCCCCACAGAGGAAATAGGAAGTTAACCCCCCTACCCCCTTCGGATGTCCTAATACATTTACTATTATCAGAAACAATTTTTTCTCCCCTCCCTCTCCAGATGGCAGAAATTTCCTCAGTGGGGCAGGCCTCAAATTTCCCTGAAATCAATCGACGGCAATGGCGTTAAAAATTGCCGTAGAACGTAACAGCTGTCTACGGCAATTTTGACAGTTTCCACGGCATTTTTCAAATTACTGTAATAAAACTTTAATTTTATTGTTACTTTGGATTTTTGACAAGCTAGAAACATGTCTACGTATTTCTTTAGTGTTTTTTTTTTTCGAAGAAAACTGAGACTAAAATAGTGATTTACGCATGATTTGATCAACATCTGAATTCAAGTATCAAAATAATAATGCACAGTGAATAGTATAAAAATTGCACTATACGGCAAAAAATTGCCGTCGTTGCTACAATGATCCACGGCATTTTGTTCTCCCTCTACGGCAATTGCCGCGATAAAATTCGAGCCCTGGTGTGGGGAGTATGGATCTTTTCTGGAACAACCCATTTCCGAGGGGGGCTTACAGAAAACCGTTTCTGAAGGGGTCTAAAATCAGAAACCTCGTCAACAGTGGGTGTGGATATTAAATGGAATGGCCCACTGGATGCTAGTAAAAACTTTTTAATAATTAGTTCATTTAGTTGTGTATTAATACGAAGTATTGGATACTAGATAAATAGTTCATTTAGTTGTATATTAATCTGAAGTACTCTACTACTCGTGTTGCCACGCATAACATTGAATTGACGTTATCACCGGTACCCACCTCAGATAACGTCGATCGTTACCCTGTCGTATTTTGACCGCTAAAAGAGCTCAAAAGCAAAATGGCAGCTGAAATATGGTGTATAATCAATCAATTTATCTCAGAATGCATTAAAATGCTGAGGCTTCAATTCAAAGTTATTCACTGTATTTGTACGTAATTGACCGGTATTTGACATGAAACGTCGCTTCAATACTTCAACCTTTGTTTTGGCCTCTATTAGTTGAAAATAATATAATACTGGCAAAAGTGCACGGCAAACATTAAATATTTAAACTTTGGTCTGTTTGGATGTAAATAGTCAAATTGCTACAAGATAATGTCGATTCTACGTAATGTGTGGCAACATGAATATGGACCTGGTCCCTTAGCGAGTTTGATTTGCTATTTGTATAAACAGACCCCAACCCCTTCTCTAACCCTAACCAATGAATGTGTAATGAACTATTGAGAGTTAAAAAAGTCAGGTGGGATTTTAAAATATTTTAAGAAAAATTTCTATGGGGCTGAATATGGAAGCCGGTTGGCCCGCCAAACAAGACACAGGATGAATTTTGCTTGCGTTTATATGAGGAGATTTTATGCCGCTTGCCAGGCTAGGAATTGTTTACATTTCACTCAATTGGTCGGTGTTGCCAGAACAAATTTCAAATTTTGTAAACATTACAGCTATTGAAGCACATTGCAACCTTTTGTTTTGTCTTTTTTACCTATGTAATGTCAAGAACTATAAAAATAGTTGCAGAAAAGACTTCAAACTATCGAAAATGTTTCATCCGAGCAACCGGGCCATCCCATTTGCTAGTGTTTATATGGGGAAATTTTCACCCTGGTTATCCATATAAATGCACAGGAATTTTACTATAAATTCTACTACACGGCGAGATCTTGCTAAGATGTAAGAAAAAAATACCTGTGGTTCCAGTTTCATATGGTGACAAAATTTATAGGGTCGGTAGATCGGAAATTTTTTTTTGAATATGATCCCCGACCTTGTTTCACTTTGCATGCATGCAACGCCTTTGCTGAATACACTACCAGCCTGAATTGCTGAAAGCTATTGCAAAAAACTATTTTATATTACTACTTTACAAAATGTAAGAACCTGACACCATCCCTGCGACTTTGTGTCATCTATCTAGACAGTATGATTATTGTATGCGACTTTTCCAACCGAGAGATATATTAGACCCTCTTTCTACTTTTTTTTTCACTTTGCCTTGGTCACACTTTGAACAAGAGGTGTGCCAATTTCGCTTTCTCTCATCTCATTGTAGATGTCCGCCATTTTGAACTATTTTTTCATAAAAATGTATTTAAAATATTTACAACTTTTTTGTGTTGCATACGACTGTCATAAGCAAGTTGTAGGGCTATCTATACGGCACAATTTGTGTCGCAGGGATGGTGTCAACAAGTTGCATACAACAATCGTCATGGGCGTACAGGAAGGAAAAAATAAGGGGGTGGAAAGAAATTTGCCCGACTTTGTCGATTGTGCCCGAGTTGTCAAAAAAAAATTTCCGGAGAAACTTTCCAAAATTGTTGTCGCTCCAATATTGTTTAGGTCCATTTTTTTAAGTATTTTATAAAGCATATGCTATGTATGTGCTAAGAAGCTAGTTTTGTTGGCATGTGGAAAGCAAAAGTAGCGAAGGTAAAGAGATTAAAATTGGATTTAGTGCGTATTTTTGAAAAAATTTTACCACCAAATATGGTAGTCCCCCCCCCCGTCGATGACACTTGTGACGTCAGGTACATACGGGACTTTGGGGGCGGGTTTTGGCGGGAAAATCTGTAATGTTTGGAGAAGACAAGATGGCGCTGGTTACCTCGTGTCATATCAAAGGGCATTTTTGTTCACAAATACCCGCTTATTTTACGTTATAGCGACTGGTTCGTTTTGGAAATTATAACTCAATGGACGGGGAAAATGATTCTGTATTAAAGAGAAAATGATGTGCAGTTATTGTGATGTTATTTGTTGTGAAAGACGGCCCGAAATTTCGCTACTTCGCAGTACTGGTTTATAAAACATTTACAAGCAACAGCAGTTGAACTATATGACAAAGAAACCAATGTATACAAGCCAATCAAGTTCTTCAGTTTAAAGGTCTGTTTACTTTTTAATAATTAGTTCATTTAGTTGTACATTAATACAGAGATGTGAACCCTAAGTTACAAAAATGCGGGTGATATATAATTTTTGACATGACGTCATTTTTTGTTGTTGAGAAAATTGATTGGTGATTTATAAAAGCCTTGCTAAGCCCCATATTTCTAACTTCCATAGATATTTATATTCTTGTTTATGACAAAACAGATGTATACAAACGTCTTAAGAGTTAAGTCTAGTTGAAGTAGATGTGTGCATGCATACACTCTACCAACCAAAAACAGAACAACGAATCAAGAATCAGAAGACAGAATCACAGAATGCGGGTGAATTGCTATAAAATTTGCTAATGCGGGTGATTTTATGTGCCAATTTTTCCGTGTGTGATGATTCCAAAATGCGGGTGTCACCCACTCAATGCGGGTGAGTTCACATATCTGATTAATACGAAGTACTGGAACAGTACGCCTAATCACAGAATAGGAAGGTATACCGTATTTACTCGTTTAAGCGCCGCGGCGCTCTTTAAATTTTCAAAGCTTCAGATGTGGCGCTCATTCGGGGGCGGCGGTCAATCGGGGGCGGCGCTCTTTAAAAAATATTTTATTTGTGAATTATGACAAGAACTTTTAACTATAAAATAGACAAGTTTTAAAAGGTTTTTGTTACCATATGTCCCCATTTTGACACTGCTTAGGGCGGCGCTCTTTTAAAAAAAATGATCTCAAATGTGGCGCTCATTCGGGGGCGGCGCTCAATCGGGGGCGGCGCTCAAACGAGTAAATACGGTACCCATTGAACTAAAAATAACTGGAACGATACCTCCAGCTGGAAATGTGAAGCCATGCCCACTGTTGTCATGCCCAGTCTTTTCACGTAACGGAAATGAACGCGGGTTTTTTAAATTTCCAAAACTGGGTAAAAAATGCACTAAAACATTTAAAACGACGTAAAATGCACCTACCAGTACATTTTTTACAATAAAAACATCCTTCAAAACTCTAGAGTAAAATATTTTTAATTTATTTGTGTAGAATTCATAATTAAATTTCCTTTTTTGAGAAAAAACGTTAAGCGAGGAGTGGAGCTTGCCGTGGTCTAATCATAAATATTTGTGTGAATTTCCCTATTTTGCTCATTCGTTTTCCAATTTATTCGTCTGAAAGTTAGGAAAAAAGGTATTCTAACAAGATCAAACTACCAACCACAGTTTAATTATGTTTTGTAGTAGAGTATTTATTAAGTTTTAAAGGTACAAAATAACAAGTATAAACATTAAAGACATTAAGAAAGTTTTTTTTGCGGACAAGTATTTCATGTTGCGATTATTCACATTCGGCAAGAAATACACAGAACAAATCGTCAACGAAGGCAAACAAAGTGATAGATACAGATTAAATAAACTTATCTTGTTCAATTAACAATCAATGAAGTTGTTATAAATATATGTTTAATACGTTAAGATAAAGAATTACTTATCTTTCTCAAGTTTCATCTGCATATAAACGTTCCAGTCATTCAAATATGCACTTGTTGTCTCCAATCAGTTACTTTCTTCCATGCTGCCCTAATCACGTGATTACTTTGCCCAATCATAATTGTCTATATTCGTTTGTAATGTAATATCCCTAATTAATCTAAAATTTACTATAATTGAATTAGTGCTAAATAATAATAAGGTCAGTTTCCGATAATATATATATATATATATATATATATATATATATATATATATATATATATATATATATATATATATATATATATATATATATATATATATATATATATATATATATATATTTATACATTGATACTATTGATACTATAGTGCTGTTCCAACGTACAATAATGTGAAAAAAAGAAAAGAAAAAAAGAAATGAAAAAGTTTTTTCATCAAGTTAGAAAAATTTCCGGAGAAACTTTCCAAAATTGTTGTCGCTCCAATATAGTTTAGGTCCATTTTTTTAAAGTGCCTATGACACGAAATTTCACCCCAAATGTTTATGATTGCATTGTAAAGATCACTTAAAATGACTTAATAATTTCTTTTATAGAATTTTGATAACTTGCTTCCTTTTCAAGATATTCAACTTTGTTTCATATGCAAATATCACCGACCGTGTGACATCACATCGCATAATGACATTTTGAAAACGCAACATTTTACCTTGATAAAATATTTTTACAAACAAATACAGAGGGTTAATTACCAGTTATGAAATTAATAAATATACAAGGGCAATTTTGAAGTTTTTTAGTTACGTATTCGTCAAGAAAACTGTACTTTTCTGAAAACTCATTATGTGATGTGATGTCACACAGGTGATATTTGCATATGAAACAAAGTTGAATATCTCGCAAAGGAAGCAAGTTACCAAAATTCTATAAAAGAAATTATCAAGTCATTTAAAGTGATCTTTACAATGCAACCATAAACATTTGGGGTGAAATTTTGTGTCAAGGCACTTTAAGTATTATATAAAGTGTATGCTATGCATGTGCTAAGAAGCCAGTTTTGTTGGCTGGTGGAAAGCAAAAGTAGCGAAGGTAAAGAGATTAAAATTGGATTTAGTGCGTATTTTTGAAAACAATTTACCACAAAATATGGTAGTCCCCCCCCCCCGTCGATGACACTTGTGACGTCAGGTACATACGGGACTTTGGAGGCGGGTTTTGGCGGGAAAATCTGTAATGTTTGGAGAAGACAAGATGACGCTGGTTACCTCGTGTTATATCAAACAGCATTTTTGTTCACAAATACCCGCTTATTTTACGTTATAGCGACTGGTTCGTTTTGGAAATTATAACTCAATGGATGGGGAAAATGGTTCTGTATTAAAGAGAAAATGATGTGCAGTTATTGTGATGTTATTTGTTGTGAAAGACGGCCCGAAATTTCGCTACTTCGCAGTACTGGTTTATAGAACATTTACAAGCAACAGCAATTGAACTATATGACAAAGAAACCAATGTATACAAGCCAATCAAGTTCTTCAGTTTAAAGGTCTGTTTACTTTTTAATAATTAGTTCATTTAGTTGTACATTAATACGAAGTACTGGAACAGTACGCCTAGTCACAGAATGGCAATTGCTAGATAGTATACTTCAAAATAAGGTTTCCGTTTTTATATCAATTTTTAAAATAAGTTAGGATTAAGTTAGGGTTTAGGTTAGGGTTAGGTTAGGGTAAGGGTTAGTATTAGGGTTTAGTTTTGTGTTAGGATAGTTTTTTCTATGTTATAAAAACGAAAATCTTATTTTGAAGTATACTATCTAGCGATCACCGTCACAGAATAGGAAGGTATATCCATTGAACTAAAAATAACTGGAACGATACCTCCAGCCGGAAATGTGAAGCCATGCCCAGGCATGCCCACTGTTGTCATGCCCAGTCTTTTCACGTAACGGAAATGAACGCGGGTTTTTTAAATTTCCAAAACTGGGTAAAAAAATGCACTAAAACATGATTTAAAACGACGTAAAATGCACCTACCAGTACATTTTTTACAAAGAGTAAATATTTTTAATTTATTTGTGTAGAATTCATAATTAAATTTCCTTTTTTGAAAAAAAAAGTTGAGCGAGGAGTTGAGCTTGCCGTGGTCTAATCATAAGTATTTGTGTGAATTTCCCTATTTTGCTCATTCGTTTTCCAATTTATTCGTCTGAAACTTAGGAAAAAAGGTACTCTAACAAGATCAAACTACCAACCACAGTTTAATTATGTTTTGTAGTAGAGTATTTATTAAATTTTAAAGGTACAAAATAACAAGTATAAACATTAAAGACATTAAGAAAGTTTTTTTTGCGGACAAGTATTTCATGTTGCGATTATTCACATTCGGCAAGAAATACACAGAACAAATCGTCAACGAAGGCAAACAAAGTGATAGATACAGATTAAATAAACTTATCTTGTTTAATTAACAATCAATGAAGTTGTTATAAATATATGTTTAATACGTTAAGATAAAGAATTACTTATCTTTCTCAAGTTTCATCTGCATATAAACGTTCCAGTCATTCAAATATGCACTTGTTGTCTCCAATCAGTTACTTTCTTCCTTGCAATTTTAGTCGGTAGGGTTCAAGATATGTTTTAAATACACTTTTAATACAAAAATATAGCTTAAAACCCTAAATAAACGACAATTTTCGATCCATTCGTCCGAGAGAAAAACATTCAGTCACTTCGCCGTAATGGTCTCGCGAGAATGTCTCGCAACACAAACACGCGTGTCTGGAGGTAGAACACGCGCGGCTGGAGGTAAAATTTGGCTTCATCCAATCATAAGCCAATCCTATTGGAGGTAGCGTTCCAGGTATTTTTAGTTCACTGGGTATACCAGAAGCGTAACTCAAGCAAGTATTTGTCCGCGTTTTTACAAGCGATTCGTCATCAATAACGCCATCCTGGCTAGTACAACCGGCACTTTGTACCTACCAAAACCAGTGAACTCTCTCTCTCTCTCTATATATATATATATATATCTGGAATGATAACAGCGAGCGAAAAGTGAAGCTGACAAAAAAAATCACGACATAAGTATTTGTCATTGTCTTCGTCATCAACTGTTCAAGAACAATCACTTACATATAAAATTTGTAATTGTTTTGAAAGTTTTTATCACAGTTTTTATGTCTTTATTCACTTTTAACCTGAAGATGGAGTTATACTCCGAAACGTAGTTATTAAAATAATTTTTTACTAAGCCCATATGGTCTAATTTATATTCAAACACACATACATATTTATTTACATTTTGCTGGCAGGCAAATTCCGATCACGCAATAAATTCTTTAAAAAATAACTATAAAACTGGTAAACTAAAAAACAATTCAAACAATCGCGAAAAATGGCAAAGTCATAGTTGCAAGTCAATTTACCTACCTGTGAAATGAAATTTTCTTCGCAAGAATATATCTCTTTCCTTGTGCATCCAGAACGACACAATATATTTGAAAAAGCCTATTCTTTTCTCCACACGGGGAAGTTTTCCTCGACCTTTTTCCGACAGCGAACTCAACGCAGTAAATTTTAGGAGCAAAACAGTTTGCTCCTAAAATGTATTGCATTGAATTGGCCATGTTTTTAATATTTTTTCATGATTGCGTTCAAATTTATACTGGCCGTGCAACGGTTTGCAAGAGGGGGAATGAAACTGACGTCCAATCCGCGTAAACCTGACGTTTGAGGGACTGAGACTTACGTCCAATCCGCGTGAAAGACTGGTGTCGAGGCTTCATTGTTTTCACAATCAAATGACGGAATGTTATCATTCCAGATATATATCTTTATATATATATATATATATATACATATATATATATATATATATATATATATATATATATATATATATATATATATATATATATATATATATATATATATATATATATATTATAATATATATAATATATATATATTATAATATAATATAAATATTATTGCTGCCGAGCGAAGCGATGGCAGCCACCTATTCTTGACAACGTTTACAGTTTTTACTCGTGCCAGATCCCCGCGCGACTTATGTATTTTAGCCAAAGCATTTGAGATTTGTTTGTCGTTCGTTCGTTCGATCATTCGGGTCGCATTTTCTGACGTCACAGAATTCGAATGACGTTGTCTACAAATTTATATACGCAGGAAGTTTACGATGACAATCCGATCACTTCCGAAAGCTGCGTTCGGTGCACCGTAGCTTCATAGGAGCTATGACATTTAATTTTGACATGACCATATGGCAATGTCGCATACTTTTCCATTGCACGAGGCTTATTTCACAATATTACTAATTGATTTGGGAGGAAAACTATCAAAAGAATCATATTTTTGAAGGTATGTTGATAAAAGTAGTTATTTGAACGTTTGAATACTTTCATTTATATATGTAAATGAACGTGATAGTCTGTTTTTATATTAAAAATACATTATAAAAATTCGAATTCTATCTCCTCTAGGTGTATATTTTGTTGTGTGTTCGTGGCGATTATTTGATCAAATCAAGTCAAAATTAAAGGAGCCGTTCATATTATGTTTTTCACAAAAGCAGTGAATTGTGAACTCTGTGTAACTGTACCAAACTTGCTAGCTATGTGTGAACTAGCTATATTTTATACTTTATACTAGCGAGGTTGTGATCTTGCTAGCTGGACAATCGTCGACGGTTGGCAATAATAAAGTTGTATCACTTCTGTACTGATTCTGTCAAAAGATCAAGCCAACAAGGTATTGTATATCAAATTTTACAAATATGTAGGTTGTATGTAAATTAGAAAATTGTCAATAAAAATAGTTATATATATATTTATTATATTACAGTAAAATGATTATTGATATTGTTATTATTTAATTATGGGAATATGATATGCAGTAATTATTAGTTAAGCCGTGTATAAAAGAACCAGTGAATTTTGACTTCAGGCTGAAGTGGTTCGTATATTGTCTTACTTCACACTATACTTTTTTATATTCAACACATTGCATTTTGGGTGCTCAATTGCCCAAATTTCAGGCTAGTGGTTCTTAACCTACTGGTTCTTTTATGCAAGGGCAAGGCTTTACTGTAATGTCTGTATATCAAATCAATAGACCTTATGCATAATGACGTCTTAAGGCTTGATGGCCAGGAAAATTTCAATAGTGGCCATTTTGGATTGTTTAATTTTCCTGGGCGATTACTAAAGTCCTGGGCAAACTAGGAAACGTTATTGCGGACGAACAGGCGTGGACGAACAGGGTGGACGAACAGGGTGGGCGAATAGGGAAACGTCTGAGGAAACATCGACAATTACAAATGTTTCTGCAACGTTTCCTAGTTTGCCCATAGCTTAAGACCAGCATTCCTGGCAGGCATCAAGCCTTGTCACATCATTATGCATAAGGTCAAATGAGCAGTATGATATCCAAATTGTAACACACAATTGTACACGAATGAAAAATTATTTGACTTTTTTCCATAATGCTCACAATTTCTTTCTTATTATATAGTTTTACAGTTCTGACTGAGTACAATCTTAGTATCAAGTCAATCATTTATAAAAAGAATGGTGTCATATGAAGCTGACATATTAAACAATTGCAATCTTAATCATTTACACAATGAATGGTGTCATATAAAGCTGACGTATTAAACAAAAATGTCAACAAAATAGATTTTGTCTCCCCATCGGCAGATTGTTCTGTTGTTCTGCGGTAGTGTTAGTTTTGAAAGTACCATTAAAATGATAATTGAGGCAAAAACTGACTTACTGGTAGTATTTCTATGTATGAAATTGTTATTAAATTCTGCATATCAAATGATTCATTTAAGTATTAATTATTATCATTTGTTATATATGATACCGGGTGGCCCAAAAAAAAGTACTCCTGTTTGATTCGTAATAACTTCTAAACAAGTAAAGTTTTTAAAGAGAAATAACTTGCATTAAATAGAGGAAGGACTAACTTAGATTTTGATATATTACAGTTGTATTTCACTTAAAAATTCACGGATATATTAATGTTAAAAATGGGGAGCATATTTTGGAATGTGTCTAAAATTAGCGAAAATCGACATATCAAATATTAACTCCAGCGTTTGTTTGCTTAATGACATATTAGGCTAACTTGTATTTCAGCGAATTATCGTTAAGGTTTGTAAGGGATATGGCGTAGATTTAGACATCTTACATGTAAGTCTTAGCTCATTGTTTCCTGAAATATGAACGTTCGAAATTATGCAAGTATTTAATATTAGGTCTTTGCAAACTTAAATGTACATGAAAGACTGACCATGGAAGGCAGGCGCTTAAATTTTTCGTATTCTTAAATAGCCTAATTTTTTTATGTTTTTAATGGGTTCAAACAGACTGAGTAGATTATTTCTCGGTTAGAGCAGGATGAATATTCTTTATTGAAGGAAATAATATTGCTTTTTGCAAATACACATCACCGTATCAACGCTACTATTTTGTTACGTTTTCTTCCAAAAATGTTGCATGTCTCTGGGGAGTTGCTTAATTGTTATGTCTTATGGAGTTGTATGGTTTGATTGTGTTTCATATAATTCTCAGTTTACTCCATGAACTTGCCAAGATTAAGAAACGGCAAAAGAGTTTGGGTGTTCTTAACAAGATTTCAGAACGTTGCAGAAGTTAGAAGAGCTTCACAATTCCGTTGTGACAGCATGCCCTAATTCAGAACTACGAACTTTGTATTTTGTAGATATAATAATACTTTGTTTCATAATAAACAATTTGTCAAGTGTCATTTATTTACTGGTAATAGTGGATGTTTCAGTCGGGCAAATCTTGATTAATATTTGATACGCCGATTTTTGCATATTTCAGACACATCCAGAAATATCCTCCCGAATTTAAAGATTAATATCTCCGTGAATTTTTAAGTGAAATACAACTGTAATATATTAAAGTCTAAGTTAGTCCTTCCTCTATTTGATGCAAGTTATTTCTCTTTAAAAGCTATACTTGTTTAGATGTTATTACGAATCAAACAGGAGTACTTTTTTTTGGGCCACCCGGTATATACAAGATTAAATGAAATATGATATCTGAAAGTTAAAAATTATGAGTTCCTTTATAGAGGCTTTACATCCGTGGTTAAATTCCGGTCTCTGGCGATGAGTAGAGATTCTTTGAAAAGTAATAAAGACCAATGTCTGGATTTGTATATAATATCCTACAGTTGTTGAAAATAATTGATTCAGAATTGATGTCGTCTAGATTAAATAGTGTATGAGGAAGATTAAATTGCGTTCTATAATACAGGAAGTGTTCGCATGAATTTATGTGTTTGTAAATCTCTGATTATTTACTGCGGGCATGCTCTTTTAGCCTTGTCATCAGACAGCGATCTATCTTTCAGATGTAGGAAGCTTGACATCCAGGGCAGCTAAATTTGTAGACCACACTACTTTGTAGTTCTTTAGGAGTCTGGTCTTTCATGCTCAGGAAGGTGTTGGTGCATGCTGGTGGTGTGGTAATTGAGCGCGTTGTTTCAGCAAGCGTGTTATTTTAGTGAATCCAGATTTTGGTGGGCTCTGTGACATTATCTTTGGTGTTGATGGTGATGGTGGTGTTGTCATTAGGGCTTGGCTTTGGTGTGAAGGACTCTGAGTTTATTTGCCAGACGACGGGGGTAACCATTCCATGACGCAAATTGGGCAATGTTCTGCAGTTCAGTTTTGAGTAACACGCTGTTACTGCATATCTAGCCTGCGTAGCCGGCGGTTTTAAGGGTTGGGGTTGAAGCGCTGGCAACGAAAATTAGGGAGGCCCAGCCCTTAAAACCGCCGGCTACGCAGGCTACTGCATATCTTATGTGCGTGATAGACAAGTGCTCTAAGCCATGCTGTTTTTCTGCACCATGGAGTGAAACTGGAGAGATGGACGTCTGCCTCCTCCGCAGGCCCTTACTATTTGTAGATCAGTGTATATATAGACATATCAGTTTAATATATAGATCAGTGGCTGAACAAATCTGTTGTGATGCATGCTGGGAAGACGAAAAAAATTAATTTTCGTCTTTTACTAATTAATTATTTGATAGCAAGCGACTGGGGACGAGGCAGGATGGACGTATTGACCAGTGTGTCTTGACTTGCGATAAATTGATGTGCCCGAGGAAGAGATTTTGATGTCAAGGAAGTGAATGTCGTTATTGTCAGTGAATTCTTCGTGTGTAAATTGAATTTGTGGGTGAAAAGCATTGAATTTTTGTAGTACTGTACGTATGTAAGATGGTCTAATCGGTACTAATGTGTCGTCTACGTAGCGTGAGTAGAATTTGATTTTGTTAGAGGAGATTAGTGGTCTCACAATTTCATCCTCGAAAGTAGTCATTAGGATATCAGCTAGAGTAGGCCCTAAGGGAGACCCCATAGATATTCCGTCAATTTGTCGATAGAGTTGGAACACTTCCTGTATTATAGAACGCTATTTAATCTTCCTCATACACTATTTAATCTAGACGACTTCAATTCTGAATCAATTATTCTCAACAAATCCAGACATTGGTCTTTATTACTTTTCAAATAATCTCTATATATTCATCGCCAGAGACCGGAACTTAAAAAAATATGGAATCGAAATAAAGTATGTTACAGGAGATATTCAGTTGTTTTAATCATAAAATGGATTTCTATTTGACAACTAGTGCCAGTACTTTTCCGCGTATCAAGATCACCTGGATATATCATATTTCATTTGATCTTGTATAATTATATAGTTTTGTATTTCTTAGTAGCCTCATTCCTGATGATGACTGCAAGCTAGTCGAAGCGTCGAATTAAAATGTTAACCGTTTTCAGGGTATCTATAACCGAAGGGATTCTAAACGGACTATAATGTGGATCGTTGTCTTCGAAATACTATGCCTACCAGAGAAAACATGCTGCAGTCCGTTATAAAAACATGCATGCTCTTCGCAAAACGTTTTAAAAAGTTCATAAAACTGCCACACATAATTTTATCACATAATATCGCTTCTACTTGAGTGTCAAATAACAACGATCACGCAATTTTCTCATGAAAATAACTTTGTTTTCCTCTTTATTTAAAAATGATAATTTATGAAAATAATGCGCATGAGAATACGCTGCCATTTTTATTAGACGCAACATCAGTTTTTTAAAGCAAACATTACATCAATCTTAAGAGCTAACTTACCTTAGGATTACCTGCCATCTATAATGCCCCTATTCGTTTGTTATCAAGCAAAAACAAATAAACTGTTCAGCTGCTCGTCCAATCTCGTACCCAGAGCAATGCCTGTGCGCGGGCTAGGATGGCATTGGCTCTGGGGAAATTGAATTTTTCCTGTGCTGTGATTGGTTTAACGTTCATCAATCGTGCATGCCGACAAAGAACCGGAACCCCTAAATTTAGGGGTTCTGGTTGTCAATTTCCCCAGAGACAATGCCATCCTAGCCCGCGCATAGGCATTGCTCTGGGTACGAGATTGCTGCTCGTCCCATTAAACGATTTTTTCGGGTTTCTCATTGATGTTTTTTTGTCCAATCACACTCATTCCACTGATCCACTCCTGAAATTGGCCATACTTTTGAGATCAGTGGGAGGTTCACCCATGAAACATATAATGACACGCCCGCGATCATTGATGAGCTTTAAACCTCGCTAATGCTTTCCTTTCCCCTAGTGTAAATATAGCCGAGCGGGATTAATACTTTTATCGAACTTTTATCTTTGTTAAACTATTCAATGGCCAATTTAAGAAATCTTGAAAAATACCTATCTGGTGGATAGCGCTATGGGTTTTCGTACAACCGGCCCCTGAAAAATACAACAAACTTCGATGTTTCGAGCGAAGGCCTTTCGTCCAGACGTTTTGAGGGGCCTCCCACATACTCTATTGTCATTTATTATATAAAGTATAGTGCTTAAAGAGATGTCGAGCACTGATAAAAGTGATAATCTCACATGTGAGATTATTTATGATAATCTCACATGTGAAAATTATCGCTTTTCAATTATCGCTTTTCTGTAAAAATTATCGCATTTCAAAGACTGTCCTTCATATAATAAACAGAAAAATACATGGGTGCCTGGAAATCCCAGATTTATTTCTCGTGTTGAACATGACATCGCTGCGCTCACTCGTGAGATATCATGTTCAACACTCGAAATAAATCTGGGATTTCCAAGCACCCATGTATTATTCTCTATGTAATAAGTTACTAATTTGATAATTCATAGCTTGAAATATTAAAATAAGGTTTACTTCAATTTGGATTTAGCATGTCATTTATGTTTCTTTATAGTGTTTTGTTTGATCTATATATACCATGGAGTATTTGGAGAACGACCTTACCAACTTTGGGCGTTTATGCTTGCAATCTTATCGATTGCAGTGTACTGTATCATTCAGTTTGCTGTTAAAAGGAGTACGGTGTTACTGGTAATATAGTTTGTTCGTGTACGTAATGTTGTGCCAGAAGACATGAACTACAGTAATTCATATATGTAAAATAGTCACAAACAGTTGTAGCTGTAGTAAATGCATGTTAAAGCTTGATTCCACGGGCGCTTTCTTCGGCGAAATACGAAAAATTTCGCACGAAATGAATTAGGTGCATGCGCACGAAAGATAAATTAGGCTTCGCGAATATGAAATCAACTTATTTGTATTTCATTTTTTTTATTACACCGCTGACCATACAAATGGTGGAAGACAATCGGCCGATGGCCGATTGTGAAAAAACAAGCCGATTAATCGGTTTTGCCGATGTTTTGCCGATGATCGGCTTACCTCTAAACTTTTCTACACAGGCTCGCCGGCACGACATTACACTGGGTCCCTGTATCAATCTTATGAGGTGGTATGCTCATTTACTTTCAAATTTACACACCAATCGTCCTGCATCGCTTCATCCGAGTTAACTGTTCCAATAAAAAAATGTTGGTCTTGTTCTTCATCAGTTTTATCAATAAAGTTTATCTCTTTTGCTTTACACATACTGGCAAAATGATGCAACTTTTTGCATGTATTGCAGTTCTTACCATATGCTGGGCAACGTCCTCTCCTATGTCGATAACCACAATAGTTACAAATATTATTACCAGTTTTATCCCTTTTCTCTTCTCTCTTTTCCTTCCATGTATCACTTTGACCCGCCTTATCTTCAACCCGCACTGCATGTACTGACTTTTCATTTCAGATGCCCTACATATATCTACACATTTCTCCAAGCTTTTAAAAATCAGATTCCTGAAGCAGACGTGCTCTTACAGAGTCATTAGTTATCCCACATACAATTCGATCGCGAATTAATCCATCTTTAAGATCAGCAAATTCACATCTAGAGGATTTATTTCTTGGTTCAGCAACGTATGTATCTATTGTCTCACCTTCCTGTTGGTTTCTTGTAAAAAACGAATGTCTATCAAATGTTAAATTCTTTCTTGGATTACAATATCTTTCAAATTTCTCCATTGTTTTATCAACTTCGACATCATCCCCTGCTGTGTCCCACTGGAATGTATTATACACTGAATGTATTATACAAGCAACGCCATTGCTTGAACTTTTCCGTTCTTTTTGTCTAAACCCGATGCTATCAGATAGATTTCAAACTGCTGTTTAAACCTTCTCCAATTTTCAGCTAAATTTCCTGTTAATATCAAAGACTTAGGAGGATCTAACTTATCCATATCTAGTTTAATTTACTCCTGACACCATGTAATAACTCCGAATACAAGATGGCGGTATATGACTATATCTGTTTATCATGTCTATTAAATTCCTCAGTCACCTTATTTATACTATCTACAGCACAGGTAACCCAAACATATATCATTACATTAAGGAGACCTAGCGCCCTCCCTGTTATAGGCTTAACAAAAAATCCTGTGGTTCCGGTTTCATGTCGTGAAAAAATCAGGGTATATAATGTAGGTGGGTAAAAACAATCTTTTTAAAAATTTAAGGGGCTGATTACATGGAGAGTTTTCAGCCCGGGCTGAGTTTCAGCCCGGTTAAACGAGCTGAAATTGCATCACGATTACATGAGCAGTTTCAATCCGGGCTGAGTTTAGTCAGAGCTATATTTATCATCAATCCGGGCTGAAATGTCAGCCCGGGCTGAAATAATCTGAGTGTCACGAAATAGGTCAATAAGCGTGTTACGCTTCTTTGAAGCAATCAGACAATGATTAGTCCAGTATTTGACTTGTTTGAGACTGTGGTTATATGTAAAGTATTTAAAAATTAAACAAACACGCAAAATAAAGCCATTTAAACGGTTGTTTTTTAGGCCGGGCTGAAATTATTTGCGATTACATGCATGCCGGGCTGAGTTTCAGGCTGAAATTTCAGCCCGGGTAGCTCAAACCGGGCTGAAATTTCAGCCCGGGCTGAAACTCAGCCCGGGTTGGAATTTTGGTCATGTAATCGCTTGCTGTGTTTTACTAGGATTTTATCCTTAGGCCGGGCTGAAATTTCAGCCCGGGAAACCGGACTGAAACTCAGCCCGGGCTGAAAACTCTCCATGTAATCAGCCCCTAAGTTTGCTTGACATTAATCATGAGTGTGATCAGGAATTGACAATAACCTTTTAAAAAGCAAGAACTGACAACGGACGTCATCTTTGGCCTCACGTTTTATTATAAAGTAAGCAAAGTAAGGTCGGTACAGTAGATAAGCAAACAACCTCAACCACACCCAAAATAACAGGGTGCATGGGAAGTAAAAAAAAGCGCGGGTCAGTCGGGAAACTGGGAGTGCAGGATTATGAACATGTATCTTATGAACTACAGGCTTGGTGAACTTGGCAGACACATCCTGTTTAATCGTCCTTTAATAAGTTATTATTATTTATAGATTCGTCTGGTTGTGGTGTTGGTTTTTGCGCCAGTTAACCTTATCCTCTGTTTCAAAATTTCAATGCAACATTATACTTCGAAGAATCTTATCATCCGAACACTGCATTCTGCTAATATAAAGTTTCAAAGTAAGTTGCTCACTTTGATCGAGGGTTTTGTTTATCGTTTTGATTAGAACACAGAAACAACGCGGTGGGTGCCCCTTACTGCTGAGTAGAGGCATAAAAAACATTGTTTGGTCCCGGTTTCATGCTTCGGTAGGTCGGAGGATTTTATTCAAATGGCTTGTCAATATTTTTATTCAATTGGTATAGGTAACAGGATGGATTTCAAGTGCAACTTGATGGTTTCAACATGAACGAGTGTGTTTTTCATAGAGTAACAAAATTCTGTAGCACGAGACCGAAGGATGAGTGCTGTTTGAGGTTTTTGAAAATCTCACGAGTGCTTGTTTTACCCAAATTTCACGAGAAACCATCTTATTACGGCTTAATAATATAAATAAAAATGTTTCGAGACAATTATAATTTTAACTTGCTTCTTACAGTGAACTGTTCACTGACACAGTTTTCATGCTTCGTCATTACACATTTTATAACATTTGGTGCAAAAAAGCGTCTCACATATTGTCTGTCATGTGTGTGATAAAACACACACACATTTCAATGAATACTGGAGTCTGGAAACGATTTCTATATTTTGCCACCAAAGAATTATATAAAAATAGGGTCGGGTGTCATGAGGTAGGATCGCTGGGGAAACCGGAATCGAACATTTTTTTAGGCCTTAATTAAACCTACTACTGAATGTTGGTCTATATTTAGGCTATTGACTTAGGCTGAGTAACTGCCTGGGAATCCGTTGCATTTATTCTATACTATACGATTGAATGTTAACAAAGGACAACGTAAATATAGCTCGAATAACAACCTCGTATACTCAGCGATCCGAGTTTGCGAATATGTAGTACTTGTTGTTATTAATTTCCTCCGTTTAACGGCCTTGAATAATACTAAAAGTTCCATTTTAAATGGAACCGTGTTTATTATCGTTGTCAATTATATTTCATGATAATATATTTTTTTTAGATATGTGTATGAACATGTTCATATTCCAAACATTGCTAATACTTGAATTTGAAATGGCGGTATGTGCTTGCAGTAAAATAATGGTTTAACATGCAAAGATACATGACAGTGTAGTAGTGTGCAATCTTACAATATCTAGCAATAAACCTACACTCAGTATTTAAAAATAATTAAAATAGAGTTATCCGGGAGAGGGTGTAAAAATGCCGCGATCAGAACCACTAAGAAGGCGGGGATATAGCAAATCGCTCACGCGCTCTTAACCAGTCATGCTGTACATATAGCAACCCTTAGTGATGCACCGATATGGGAATTTAACGATATTCCGATACTGATATTCTATTTCACTTCGAAATAACCTTTGGGCTTGGAAAATTCATCGGTTGAGACTGGCCAATGATGTAACCCTTTAAGTGGCAATGCGCCCTGATGCGCGCTCCTTTATTATTTTACCCTGTCGAACGCCAGACGATTTTGCTTGTCAAATATGTTTTATAGATTTATTATAATATACAATATCGGAAATGTCGGCAACAAAAGCTACCAATATCTAGAGCCGATATACTGATATGGATATCGCGGCACAGAACTAGTAACGAATTGAGATGTTGTAAATATTGACCTAGTCGCTTCTTATGTTTGTGCCATTCTCGCATTTTACTCCCCTTTTCAGGTTTGGGACTAATCCAAGAGCCCTCATATATACAGAAACGCTGTCTATACTGTTTGGGAATTATGATCATGGAGTACTCAGGAGAAAATTGTACTTCACGTCCGTATCTTCGTATAGCCCTAGCTGTGGGTTCTCTTATGATTATTATTACCGTAAATTATGAGAGTTTGCTTTTATGAATGAGGTTAGGTTTAGTGCTAAGTGGGATCACTCAAGTTTCAAAATTCTACGCAATGATGACCATACACCCCTCCCTTTTTGGAGGAGAGGAATAAGTTATTAAACTTCCCCTCCCCCACTTCCCTCTTCTCAACAAAGATATAAACCAAATTAGATTTATATTGATTGACCTGAAAATTCACATTAATTTATCACATTTTCTATTTAACGCGCATTGTTGCAATGAGCCCGGCCCTCTCAAACAAAATTCCCCTCCCTCGATTACAGGGTTGAATAAAACTATTTTCTTCCTGGGAGCACAACCTATAGAGATAAAAATTTTCTCCAAACCTGTTCCTGCTGTATATATATAGTGTCATAGTTGCATGACCATGGTTTTAAATTCAAGGGATGGTTTCCACCCCTGCCCTATATGTAGCTCAATTATGACTGAAATAAGCTCCCCAGGATGTTACCGAAATATATTATTTACGGTAACTCAAATTTCTTGTTTCAAAACTGTAGCTCAGTTTGATCGTGTTGGTCCTGACTTCTGGTCTGGAGAAAGTAAACCCTGGAGAATATGTCGTTCTTTTTGTTGGAATATTTGTGGGAATAATCTGGCTTATCGTTGGTTACCTTGTGGTAGGTTAAACATGTTGATATTTGTGTAAACATGTTGATGTTTACAGCCTTTTAGAGTTGTATTTCGCCCCATGAGCCAAACAGAACTCATGGAAAGTAGTACTTCGAGCAAGTCAAGAAAGCTACAGCATATCATTTTCGGGCCTTTCTCAAAACAACCTATACTGCAAATAACGGTCCTGCTTATAGGCATCTGTATCACTATTTAACGGGACCTTTTATATGATTCTTGTACACGAAACAATGTATAGAAGTTAGACCAAATAATTATAAGCATAATGTAATATTTTAAGCATAAATTTGTCAGAAAAAAAATTGAAAGCATGAAAATTATAAAATGAAAAGTGTACAAAAAGTCAAGAAAGTGATGCCAGATAAATGGACAATTGGACGTCAGTTCTCAAACCTCGCGAAACGTCCAGGACAACTAGGACTAATTTAGGGGCCGTTCACATAATCCCGCTTGGCCAGGACGAGATGTGAGATGGGATAATTTTTGTGTATTGAAATAAGTCACCGTTCATGATTCAGCAAAACTGCATTATTTTCCTAGTGATAGATTGCAGTATATAATTGCAAATGAAAGGTTATTCAAGCGGCAGCAATTACACTGGCGAGAAGAACTCATGATTCAAGAAGATATTTCAGTTTCTTTAACTGGCGTACGAATTTTCGTTGAAGCCCAATGACCTATTTCAATACAACAAAATTATCCCGCCTTCCATTCCGTCCCAGTTAAAGATCCCGGCAAACTGGCATCATGTAAATATACCTGTAGCTCCTTTGTCAGTTACAACAAATACCAGCTGTGACATGTCGATACACACAGATTGAAGGTATACCGTAGGTTTGTTTGTTGAGAACCAAGGATTTTCTGACTTACTGCAAGTTACTGTAGATCCACCAGCTCATCTTGCTAATCTCGTAATCCATTATTCTTTGTTTAGCCAAAATACGAACAGAAGACATGGGTATATGTTTTCTTAATTTTCAGTCTTCCTCAGCCAGCTTATGTTTTATACAAGATTATCCAGGTAATGACCAAGCTCCTTTAGCTACCAGATAGAATCCATTTCTTATATTTGTATTTTCTGTTAGAAATCTCCAATATACAGCTGTACCAGTTCTAAATTTGCGAGATGCGCAAGTCCAGCCCTTTTCTTACAAATATACACAGACTCAAATTAGGAGGGACTGAGCCCCTAATATTTTGCCGATTGCATAATCATAGCCTGGAAATATCCTTAGAACTGTAATGTTGAAATGATATTATAATGATTTTATTAATCTGTAATTCATTACTGTGATCCTAACATTAGATCATTGCTCTAGTCGGAATTTCGTAGGTCAAGTCAATTCTTTTCTTCAAAAAATACTCATTGAAGAATTCATTTGCTAGAGCGAAAAATGAATATTGGAACTTTCCATGTTCATCTTTTTATACCCGCGACTCCTTATCACCCCACGGCTTGTCACAACACTCCTCGTGAGAGCTCCCCCTGTCAGCATTTCTGGACCATACCACAGCTGCTGTGGAATCAGCGCTTCCCTCACATTTACATGCAGTAGTGGACGCTGAGGTTTTTTATTGAATTTTTTTCCACTGACCTGAATAACATATTTATCAATCATATTTACATTCAAGCTTTTAGGCCTAAGTGTAATAAGTATGCAATGACACTGCTGAGGAAGCTCAATGGAAAGGGAGAAAGAAATAAAGCTTATGAAGTTTTAGACTCCCTTGTTAACAAAGCATATATATAGCTATTCTTGGATGTACCTGCATTGAGTCCGAGCAGGAAGCCTTCAAATGTTCGGGGACCCTTTAGTTACTTTGCTATATATTTAGGTATTAAATTAATATCATTTTAGTCAATTTTTCACGATAATCAAATTTTTTTAATTAGCACAATTGTGCATTTGAGGATAAATTTGAGCAGCTGTGCAATTCATTTTTAATTGCACGTTTCCGCGCCCGCGACAATTCCGGACACCCATCACAGGAACAAAAGCGGTCCCTGAAATCGCATATACATGGTAAATCTTTAAAAACCATTCAATTAACCATTAATAGAAATTTAAAATTTTTTGTGTGCATAATGTCAGTGCAGAAATACAAGCACAAAATTTAAATAAATAATGTGCTTTTTATATGCAATACTGCATTTCGCAGTAAAGATGACAAAGATGAAAAACAATTGAAAATACGAAACTACTCTTAATTTTCAGTCCTCGCAATTTTGCTAAATTCTCGTCGGTAAAAAATTGCCGTCGATATTTTACAGCGTCGATACTTTACAGTTCAGCGACATTCGAACTTCAAGAATAGAGTATATTTGTACCGCTACGGCGCCTAGATCAACGTCGTAAAACGCAACTAATAAGCAGAATAATAAAAAAGTTAACTCAACCATATGTATACCCAGCTGTTGATAAACATAGCAGCAAAATTTTTAGAAGAATCAATTGAATTCAAGAAGGTACAGTAGTGTCTACAAAAATCGTCGCCCAAGAATTGCAGTCGCAGAATTGCTTTATTTTTGGCGGCATTAATTTATGGCTTTATTTTCGGCGGCTCCCTTGAATGTTGAATTATATTTGAATTAATAGACATTAGACATTAGTGATGTACATTACAATTTTACATTCTCACATTAACTTGATTTAGACTGGGATGGACTGGAATAAGCAAAGCAACACAATCAATGTATCCATCATTGCTTGCGGTAAGATATATTTATTTAATATTTTCATAACTTTAAATTCAATGGGAAAAGTTTGTGAGTGACTGATAATATATAGTTCATTCACTAAAGCATTTTTCTTATCCGTTATTCTGTTATGTATATGCCTTTGAGACCGATTGTTCGTCATGCTTAGCCTTTACCCTTTATAAGCTTACGATGATAGCTAAAAAGAGGTGAGGATGTGAGGATGCATAGGTTATAGATGGGTTTCCTAAGCAGTATTCTGGATGGTGGTCAACCATCTGCTGATCTGGTATTTGGTGGCAAGTAGTTCAATTTAGTTGCACCCTGCAATGCATGTATGAAAACATGGTCTGTAAATTCCTGGTATAGTTATAATACAGAATAGGAGGTCCACATTTGTACAGTAGCTAGCAAATAATATAATGTCTCTTTCTCATTTTAACCAGCCTGTTTATTTTTGATGACACGATGTTTGGTTTCCTTTTATTTGTGGACTGTTGTGAGTAATTTTGGGAAAGGATTGCGTGAGGCAGGTAATATACAATCACTAAACTATTTCATTATCGAAACATGCTGTCTGCACCTGTTCCATATTCCTGGGCAAACCAGGAAGTATTGTTTCTTGGCCATTTTTATGAAACCGGACAAACGGGAAAACATGGTTTCATGCATGCATGTACATCAAAAATTGCACTTGCGAAACAAAATATGTTTCAATCTGAATGATTTAAGTCAATTACTTCCTAGGAAGCAAAGTTGCTTTCTTGAGGTTTCTAGACCGCCGCTCTACAACAGGTAGGCAATTTGTCTGCGCATGCGCGCAGAAAATCAATATGGCGACATATATCAGGAGTGTTTCGAGGATTTATCTGGTTTTAAAGCTGATAAAACAACATTTTAATGAACGGAAACTTTGTAATATTTCGTGGAAAACATTAAGCTGTGCATTCCAAAGGTTTTAAATAAAAATAAGTACTTTTGCTTTATTTTATTGCTTTTTATGCTTTGAAAACAGGCAAGCTCATATTTTTTGAAAAAAATTTATCTAATATTTTACCCATTATTTGTTTAATCTGAACAAAAATAGATAGAACACTTGGCTATATAAGCTATAAAGGTGTTGTTAGCTGATCTGAAAGATTTCAGTATTCCAGGTACACATTTTAACAAAGAATAAAATTAATATATATATATATAAAAAACAATGGTTTTTATTAGAACAACACAGAATAAGTTGTTATTTTCTATTTTTACAAAAAACAAGTTTGAAAACAGGATCTAGTCCTCCAGCTTGATGTCATATTCTATTTATTTGGATATTTGAATAAAGGAATGTGAAATAATAATTGAAACTTGTCCAAAATTTGATACCAACACTGGAATGAACAGATACTATCACCCAAAAATAAAAGAAAACAGAACTTAAATTTATCATATAATGCTATGAAAAAATCTTAGATACTACAAGCATATAGTGAACACAACTCTTTAACAAATTCACTAAAATAAGTTAAGTTATGCTACGATAAGAGGATGGCAATATATGACAACATCAAATGTTACCATCTTCAGTGTCCAAAAAAAGTGCCGCGCGCATTTTTCGTGGTCGCATAACTGGCATTGCCACAAACCCAGGTGAAAAAGCAATTAGAAAAACCTGGTTTTGGGTGATGAGCATAGTCAATTTCTTGACTTATTCAATTTTCTAAGTTTTTCCAGGTAAACAGGTTCAACATTGAAATAAGCCCCATTCGGGATCTCATAGGGTCCAAAATATTGTGTATGGATCAGATTTTTTTCAATTTTCTGTGATTTACATAACACTAGTTATAATTTAAGGGTCAACCAGTATTGTTCAAGACATATTTTCCTTCCAGAACACCTTTTCAAAATACTAACCCAAGCATGTCAAAAATAGTGTACATTTACAAGGGCAATTCCAATCCTTTGGCACATTTTTCCCATGAATGATTTTAATTCTAATATAAAGACTATAGATAAAACTTTGATTTAAAGCTAGTTTCAAGTGATGAGCATACCCTAAATTTTAAGCTATACCTCAAAGAAGATAGGTCATTTCAACATAAACATTGAAATATGGGTATACTGGCAGCTCTGTCACACGTGTAGTTGACAATAACAGACCTTCTGAAACATTTTAATGAAAGTATAATTCACAAAGTTCACATTTTCACTTACTTCTTAACATCTGTTTTAATCCAACTAGCTCTGTAGGCACCAGCAAAATTTAGTGTTGATGTAAATATCCATTTTGTTCATGTTTCCCCGGTGAAAATACAGTCTATTCCAAAGCTGATTTCGACGTACTTTGGCTTTTCAGAAACCGTTGGCCTTCTTCAGTGAAATTATTAACTGTTTCACAAACATATTTGATAGTAAACAGCTAAAATATTCTTCGAAAGTCTATATTTTTGCTCTTCGACGCGAAAATGGAAACTCAAAGAAGAAATGAGCCGCTATTTTTGGTCAGCGTCGACAAATTGCCTACCTGTTCCGCTCTACCCATTGTCATTGAGCTATCGAGTCAACGGGGATTGGTAGCGAGTCTTATCTAAGTCGAATATTTTCGCCAAGACTTAACGCGCAGTATTTCAAATCTGTTTCAGAACTATCCTCCGAGATATGAAAAACTTAGTTTTATATATTCTGACACTACAGAATGATATGTATTGAGAATCAGCGGCGGTCTAGAAACCCGAAGATGCGAGTTCGAATCATGTTCGAGACAACGAATTTTTCGTTTACAAAAGTTTGTTTCCCTCAAATTGTTTCTGAAGATGGGCAAATAGGGAAACTTCAAAGACATATTGAAGTTTTCAAATGATGACCCACAACAATGTTTCCTATAGTTTGCAAAGGGAATATATAGACATCTACCGTCTACCATGGATAGGAATATAAATATGCACTTCATGTGTCTGTGAACACAGCCTAAAGATAAAATTCAGTTAATTGTCTACCTAATAATTTTGAAAACGTTTTGCATGTGATTGGCTTTCTGAAACAAAAGGGATCATCAATGTTTATGACTCGTTCTTTACGATATTGGAAATCTATAGTTTATTTATTGTTCTATATATTGTCATAATTGAATTTCATGCAGTCCTGAAATGTACGCTTGTGCGAAATTTCCATAATTCCCATGCATAACTTATAGTGAGCATATATAGTTTTAAAATTAAGGAAGTATTGTTTTGTATATAGTATACTACTATACGTATGTTAGTTACTTTCTTCGAATTTTTAAAATTTTCAACTTTAAAATATTTTAGCGCTTGCCTACGTTTTCGCCCATGCATGCTAACATCAAATTTTGCTAGTTAAGTTTGTAATGATATTTTTAGTGTACTTTCCTGAAGAACAAAAAGAGGCGCATGGAGAAGTCCGAAAAACACCATCACCACCACATGATGAACCTGATGATGATTACCTCGGCGAAAATGTCAATTACGACATTCACGAATGAGTTTATGACCTTCATGACTGAGTTTCTCGTTATTCTCGTCGTCTAAATCAATTATGACAATCATGACTATCACCGTCACAGTATATAGGGTAATATATATGGTGGACACCAACGCAAGGACAAACAATTACGGCCTAACAAACTCACTGACCTATATCATTGTGTGGAAATCCTGTCTTGTGTGTAATACAATTTCAAAGACATTGCATTGCACCGTTGAGAAGAACTCTGCTCAAGCCTGTTATGAAATGCTAGTGTCGTGTACAACATGATGTAAGCTTGATAATAGATGTTTTGTCTATGGTGAGGCGGTTCCGATGAGAAACCGAAAACCATCCGAAAAAACTCCCAAAAAAACAGAGTGAATCGTTTTTTTAAAACACATTTGAAAATACATTTGAAAACATGCTACTCGCTTTTTCTGTTAACCGCCTTACCTTAATTTTGCCATTGTAAACAGAGCCTAGATGACGTCTTAAACTTCCAAAACGCTTTCAATTATTAATTTCTTTTGGACTATATGAATTTCATTGTGTTGATAACCGTCGTCCTTAAGTTGGCGTCTTCCATATCTTAAACTCCCTAATGTAACGTACAACGTATAATGCACACAATGCACATACAGCAAAGCTTACAACACTATGAGCATGTAGAAAATTGTATTTGTAGATTTTATTTATTAGGAAATTAAAAATAAATCCGGATCTATTACGGTCGCGTTGCCCGCGCGGGGACGCACTTTAATATTTTGGGCACACCCTTTCAATAACGAAAAAATGGCTCCTTGTTCTCACAAATAGTAAGCGAATAACCTTTTGTTAAGATTCATGAAAGTGAGCCCCAATGCCAAGGAAGTATTCATGACGTAATTATCGAAAAGGTGTATTATTATTTTTGTATTGTTTATCTTGAATGAACTGATCGTAACTCCAGACTCTTCGCATGCTACAAATATATAAGTTAGAGTTATAAACCGAGTAGGAGGTTTATAACTGATATATTGCCCCCGAGGACGCGTAGCGTTCGAGTAATATGGCGCAACGCGTCCAAATTTTTTTCATATTGACTCTTTGACGTCATTTTGCTAATATGAATGTGAAAAATCCGTATTTGGTTAGCCATAGAGTTGATATGACAATTTCACAGTTGGCTGTTAGCCAATCAGCAACCAGGAATTTTTTAAATAAATAATAAAATCATTTATTCAAGGTCTATAAGCTAGTTATAAACCTCGGACGATCAAAGAAAACCGACACAAATGTGATATAATCGTGTTTACACTACAAGCCTTGACCTGGCCTTGGCCAGACCAAGGTAAATGTGGCGCATTTACACCATTACACTGTTTTTTTGAGACTGCATGACTCACTTTGGCCTAGAATGTTGTAATTAATTTTGTGTATTTTTATGGGTTGTGACGTCCGCTAATCTCTCACTGTGGACACACGTTACCGTGAAAATAAGGCCAGGGCCGAAAGTGTTTACAGTTCCACAAGCCTAGGCCACCGGTTGTAATGGGCCCAGATTTCCTGGCCAAGGCTAGGCCAAAGTCTGTTTACACTGTCAAAATGTAGGCCAAGGCTGGTAGTGTAAACACGACTTATGACTTAAATCCCAGGCTCGAGCTATATAACCGACTTATTTTTTGGGGGCCCACAGTAATTGATACCATACTGTTGTGGTGACCCTGCCATGAATGCATGACAATGGCGAAGTTAAATAAATTTTCTAGTTGAGGAGGTTTTCGAACAAGATTTTTTCGAGTTTTGGCGACAAGTTTAATCTAGTTATTTATTCACGGGTATAACCTGTATACATCCCGCGGTACATCAAAGAAAACCGACTCAACTAGAAAATAACATGAACAAGACGCTCTACGGAGCGTTAACTCGCTGGGGCTGTACAACTCACGCACACTACTGTACAATGTACATGATACATACAGTACACAGCTCTTTCCCGAGCTAAGCGGAAAAGTCGAACACGAGCGCGAAAGGCTTAATAACACAGTACTAAAATGCGGTAGGCCCTACAAGTAAAGTTATATTTAGTACGCTACATTCTTCTTCAAAACTGTCAGCCGCCAGTTGGTCTAGGATTAAACTGCGCTTTAAAACGTTCAAAATAAAATATTTTGGGGCTTTTGGGCTCAAAATACTATCAAAATGAAGCGAGAAGTGAGACGAATCCACTGGTATACGGCCGAAAAAGAGAAAACCAATGATACCAAAGTTATCAAGGGTCAAACGTACTGCATTTTTTTATAATTAGTTTAATAATTTTGAGTGATTGGTGACAATACAATTTCGCTTGGCTTTCAAAGACAAAGGCCATAAATCGCTAGAACACTGTTGTTTAGTAATACATTTGACATTCGTAATTAGTACAATTTCTTACGCTGAATCGAACGGTGGTATTTTTATCCTTATTGCGCCATTATGCATTACAAATATAAGGACAAACCTGTGGACAAACGTAGTGCGAGTGATTTGTGATCAACAAGTATACGTACGGCGAGCGATTTTTCAACAATACAATTTCGCTTCATTTTCAAAGGCCATAAATCGCTAGAATACGGGTGTTTAGTAATACACTTGACATTCGTAAGTACAATTTCTTACGCTGAATCGAACGGTGTCGCTTTCTTCTCAAAATATAAAGCAGCGCAGTCAAACGTATAAACTTTTATAAACTTGCGATTTGCGAATTGCGAAGGTTGCTGCTTCCATGCGAAATTCCTTGTAAAATTGTTCAATTTTCCCGAATTTTCCTCAAAATGGAAGGCTATGTATGGATAATTTGGGTAAAATTTGCAGGAGCCTTATGGATAATTGGGGGGAAATTAGGCAGCTCATTAATATTCTATTTTGTGGCTATCAACGACGATCGGAAATCTGACATCGGAAATCTGACATCTGTACGGTGGCCCATACGGGCCAACCCTTCTCCGTAGAAACTTGCACCTTCTCCGTACAAATGTGTTGTTATTCCATGGAAATCCAACTTCTCCGTGGAATATTGCAGTTGTTCTGTGACGAAAAGCCTTTTCTCCGTACAAATATGCAGTTTCTCCGTGGAAACACGCATCTTCTCCGTGGAAACACGCAGCTTTTCTGTGGAAACACTGCAGCTTCTCCGCGGAAACGCGTAGCATTTGTGTGAAACACGATGCGGTGGCCCGAACGGGGCACCTCTTCTCCGCAGAAACATGCAGCTTCTCCGTA
>CACRXK020005056.1:0-12635 GCA_902702795.2 Paramuricea clavata
AAAATACCGTGTCACTCTCGTCGCTTCCCATGTAAATAGCGAATTCATGAATAACAATTGAATAAACACAAATATGTGAATTTGCACGCCAGGCTTTTGAATATAACGATTGTAAAAAGTTTCCTTGTGATCTATTAGCAATTTAAAAGATACCTAAACTGTAATACTGCCATATATTTAATCTCGCGTTTGTTATTTGCGCAGCAGCAGTTTTGCCGTGGAATTAAAATTGCGTGTCATATGATATTTTTAATAGGCAAATAGCGTTTGAGATATAGCAACATTAGCAAACAAATACATTGAAATCTTGGTTAGCACACAAACTTTTACCACTTTTAATGCAATATTACTAAACTGTAATACTGCCATATATATTTAATCTCGCGTTTGTTATTTGCGCAACAGCAGTTTTGCCGTGGAATTAAAATTGCGTGTCATATGATATTTTAATAGGCAAATAGCGTTTGAGATATAGGCCTAGCAATATTAGCAAACAAATACACTGAAATCTTGGTTAGCACACCAACTTTTACCACTTTTAATGCAATATTAGTCAACTTATAAGCGAACGTGAGACAAATTATGCTGAATTATTCGACTATATAACTCCTAAGACAGACAGACGCAATAATCCTTTATAGGTTTATTACAAATATGTAGACATTTGAGACCCCGTCAATGTCTGAAGAAAAGTTAAATAAACGAGTTCGATGCACAGTTTCTGGTCTTTTACCATAATTATCCAATGCTGGTTTTATTCGCTGCATTATAAACCTCCTCCACACAATACCCCTTCTTTAAAATACCAAACATTTCGAATGCAATTGAGATATGAAATCTCAACAAGAAGACAATTCAAGATGGCAAATCAGTCAAAAGTGCAAATCAAAACCCATATTTACACGGCGAGTACGCGCAATTTCTGATCGGTTTCGACACCATAGGTTGAAGCCATGAAGATAAACTTTATTTTAATTTTCTGGTTTAACAACCTCACTAGTACTGCGTCGTAACAACATCACTAGTATTGCCTCGAAATGCAAATGTGAAATGTCGGCAGAAAAATACGGGCGCTTCCGATTGCTCCCGATACTTTACGAAAATCCGGACAGGACACCATGATCATCATCGCTCATCGCGTTTGTGTATGTGTATGTGATAGTGGCTAGCCCGCAAACGGGCTAGCCACAAAAAACCTTATCCTTTGCTAAACTAGGAGCAAAAATATTAAACATATTGGAGACTGAGGATGATTATGTTGATAGACCTATGACAATTAAATTAATGACCAAACAATTGGCATCCACAAAAATATAATAACACATATTTATGTATACAGTATGTAGTTATATAACTAGTATGTAATTATTCTAGAGCAAGACTCGTTTCATATAATCTATGAAATAGGTTTTGCAATATTTCGAAATAATGGTATGCAATATTCTAGTGTATGGCATGGTTCGCAAACATGCATGTTGTACACTGGAAATAAGATCTATATTCATCTTTGACTATGCTCTACCAATTCACAAAATTATTTCTTCTACGCTATCCGCCTCGATTAGCATTTGCTATTTGCGGATTTAAGTGTACAGTTTTATTTTATCATAGTGAATAATTAATAAATGAATGAATGAGTGAACACGAAAATATTTGCATAGCGGGACTAAATTGTCGGGCTGGCTACTGATTGTACATACTGTAATTATTTGCATTCTAAAAACACTGGTTAAAATTTCCAGTTTACCCCAGTAATAATGCTATTTGAGTCAACTTACAGTAACATTCCTGGTTAAATTTCCTTTTATTCAACCATAATCTGGTTAATGTAACCAGGAATCTGGTTGTATTTGACTACTGGGATATCTTTGTTAAAATAACCAGGTTATGTCAGATGGATATCATGGATTGATAATCAGGACCCCCTGGTTATTTATGCAGCTAACATAGATGTCGGGTGTCGTCGAAAACGTTGGGTCGTGAATGCAATAGACCTTATGCACAATGACGTCACAAGGCTTGATGCCCGCGAGGAATGCTGGTTTTAGTAGTCATCGCGCGGGAAAATTAAACAATTCAAAATGGCCACTATCGAAATTTTCCCGGGCGATGACTACCAAGACCAGCATTCCTCGCGGGCATCAAGCCTTGTGACGTCATTATGCATGAGGTCTATTCGACTGGGCTTTGCATTCATATATAAAAACCAGAAGAGCGAGTGAAAACATGACTAACATAATCTGATTAATATAACCAGGAAGTCCTGATCAAACAACAACTAGACCATAGTAGGAAAAAGCTTAAAATAACCAGGAAATTTAACCAGTTAAGATAACCCAAATAAGAGAGTAAAGATACCAAGTGCAGTATAACACACAAAAATACTCAGTATGACGTCATGTCCAGTAATTTCGACAACACTAAAATTTCATCTATTCTGTTTAGGGCTACTCAACATCAGAAATCTGGTATGCAGTCTTGGATGATGGCACAAATTACTGTAACTTACATAATCTCATCACAGGTAATTATGACTTCTGTGTTTGCTTGTGTGTTTCTCTGTCAGCAAGATAAAAACAACTATCAAACAGTGCAAGGCAATGGCCAAGGACAACTGGATTAAATGTTGGTTCAATTTGCATGAAATGTGAATAATTTACAAATGTTTGTCTTTCCTAGCTAAAAAGAACCGAATGCGTATAATTAGTGCCCAATTTCATTTCCTGCCGGAGGCGCGCAGTCTGTGAGTGCTCTCTGGTTAACATGATCATTTGATTAGCAAACATTTTGTTCTCTCTTTATGCACATGGGTAGAAGAGACAAAAATCATCCACGCGTAAAGGCCATGGCCGCCAAGAGGAGATGGAGGGATTTGCCCCCAGGACCCCAACTCAAAAGGGCCCCAAAGTGACGAACCCCCTTAGAAGTTCTTGGCGGCCATGGCTTGGAAGCGGGCAAGTTAAATTAATTGATAGAAATTATTGCAGATTGATACTTTACCATTACTTTTTGTTTTAGGTTCTAGTTTGGATAAAGCACCTGGTTATAAGGAGGTAACCGACAACAGTGAATGCACTCAATACACCTCAGCAAATTGTGACAAGTATTAAATAATGAATAATACACGGTTGGTGAATATACAGTAATATGATCACACGGTTCATTCTCATTGATGTTAATTTTTTATTATAATCATTGATGTTTTAACTAACGTACGAATATAATGGGGTGCACAAATTATATGGATTTAATGACGAATATTATGAAAAGATATTTTAATTAGCTTATAGGATGAACATACTGTAACACCTACGATTGTACGCCATGCAAAATTTTGACATTCACAGTAAATAATAAAATTAATAATCTTTTAATTACTGAATAGAAGTACTTAATAAAGTAAGAATTTCGTTGTTATCATAGTGATTGTCGCGCCTTTGTAAATGGCAAATACCTGTACCTACAGTAGAGCACTGTAAAATTTCACTGCGAAAATCAATTATTGTTGAAAAAGTTCTACTGTAGTACTTAGCTAATTTACTCACTTCTCGCGTCTTGAAATGCAGGCGTTTTATCCAAGACGTAAAAGTTTGTAATTCCCCGTTGTAAGCAGACCGTAGGCTTATGAATCTCATTCTATGAATAGCCGTCATTGTTACGTTGCCGTCCCACATCGTAAGGTCTCTATTATTCCAACTGGTTGCAAATATGTTCATTAACATTACGTTATTTAGCCAGCAATGTTCCAACAACTTTTTGGGCTGTGTATGTTGCTTGAGAGAGAATGTCTATACTGGCCCAGTGTTCTTTAACAGAGGCAATCCATGCACTCTTTCTTAAAACTCACCTCTTTTTTCACCTCAGCATTTTGCCTACCGCTGACCAACGCAGTGGCGACGACTGGGTATTTTTAAGACCCAATATTAGTGACTGACTGATTGTGCCACAATCAGAAATTACCGATTACCATTTATTCATGTACAATCTACCATTTTATAATGACGTCATAATGTCAGTTGACCGAGTAAAGGTGACGTCATTCATTTCGAATTTTAAGGATAATTTCCAACGTAACACGTTACTGCAACCAAAGTTCGTCATACACGGCACGCTTCACGCATAATGCGCAATGTATATAATTTTAAAGAGCGTATTTTCTCAACAATCGGTTTTACACGATCAGAAATACAGATAATTCTACCGATTCCGATTGTCTACCGATACGGCAAACGTCGGCCCGACACCGATTATCGGTCAATCAGTACCCAATGCATCCAGCAATTTGGGTCCGTTTGAACATTAAGTTCGGTAAGGCTGCCTGATGTGGCAACAGGTTGGACTTCAGATTGTTGGAGTAACAATGTTAGACGATGTTCGCCTGGTTTCATCGAATCCTTATACACACATTGAAGAAATTAATTTCCATTTTTTTACGTCATTTTTAACTCCTCAATTCTATTTATTGTTTTAACATTTGCTTATGATAAAAATTTCGAATTATAAGCCCCTTGTTGCTTCGAGTGAGACCGCCTGCATAGGGATGTGATCATGTGAATCGATTTTGTTGTTTCTGCTTAAGCGTTAATCTCGTGTTTTGAAAAATGTTAATGAATACTATATTTACGATGTGAACTTTTTACTCATTATTTATTTAATGAACTTTGGTTGCTTATTGAATATCAGATTACTACGCAATGGCTTCAAACATAAAAGTTATTAATGTCTGTGTATATGCATGGAAGTGGTATAATCCTAATTTTATGACTATATTATAAAAATCGTAATTATATATTATGAATACTGTACATTACTGCAGTAAAATATGCAAGGTTAAAAGCACTTTACAATTTGTTATCAGTTTGTTTTGAAGTAGAATAACCAAGTAGCTTTTATAAACTCATTAATGATTAAGAACATTCAAAGTCAAGCGTTTTTGGTCTATTGAAGACAGCTGCAATTACATAGCTATAAAATATCAAAGATCAGAGCTGCGACTTTGTTTACAGTCCTTGCTGGCAAACGTTTGTACAATTGCGATTATTGGCTGCTAAACTAAATCATTTTTTGTGAGTATATCATCCTGCATTTAATCTTTGGATCAGCTTTCATTTCCAATCAGTTCCTTGCTGTGTGTATTTTCAAGTGGAGTAAATTTGTACAGCAATGTTGGATTCTATTGACAAATTATCTCAGACATATGGGACAGCAGCTGGAGCCGGCAAATCATCCAAACATGGAGGAAAAAAACACACATTGAGTAAAGTAGACAAAATGGATGCCGCTATTTATCAAATGATTGATCCGAACAAGGAGAAATACCGACAAGGAGCAACTAGCGTAATTATCGCTTTGAATGTGTTTGTCATCTTGGTGGCTATCGTGACGAAAGACATTACTTTGGCAATAATAGTTCCAGCAGTATGGTTCTTAAGTCCTTGGTAAAACATTCAGAACGTCCGAATTCTATAGCTTCTTGCGAATTCCAGTTGTTGACATTTACAATACGAATAAAGTAATTATTGGTTTTGACCGTTGTTAAATAGCGCTTGCTGTTATATATTTTAAGCTGTTTTACTCAGCAGCATATTCAATAAATCATTGTCGGACTTTATTAACATTTTAGGCTTTAGCTGCTTCATTCTACCTGTACACGTTTTAAATGAATGGATATAGACGTCAAGAACGGGGAACATGATCGCGTATACTTTTTTACTGGGCTACTGGAATACTTCCCATTTTTTTCATATTTGAAATGAAAGCACTTCATCATTCAATAACATATTTCGTTAATTCTTTTTGTATTATTTAATGTTAATAACATGTACATTAGTTAACTGCGTTTTGTCGTTGTTTTGCGTTTTTTCAGATGAATATTGAATCTTTTGCAGGAAAACGCAAATAATGTCGTATACTGAACGTAATTAATTATATATGCAATTTTCTTAACCGCAGTCGTTGAAACTTGAAACATAAAAAACTACGGCCAGCTGATGTCTACCCATGGGTTTTATGCGATCAATCCAATTTGACAACAGTAACATATAAAATTAACATCTTCATATGTAAAAAAGAGTGTACGGTACCAGAAGTATGCAATATCCTGCTTGTATAATTATAATAAAATATCCACCCAATATTGGCATACCTTGCACAATGTAAAACATTGTTGAAATCTGCTATGTAGTGCCGTAGCTTGGACTTTTTGAGTTTGTGTGTGAGGTGTGGCTTTAATTCTAAAAACGAACTTTAATCCGGTACTTTATCACTTCCTGTATGCTAAGGAAAAATAGCAATACTTAACTACACAATACTGAACGAATGTACTATAAAGCTTGAAAAAATAGCAATCCTTCAGGGAGTAGCGACAATGACGGATTGCAGTATTTATTTATTGAAATTTTCTTGGAATGAGACAAATGACGGATTGCAGTATTTATTTATTGAAATTTTCTTGGAATGAGACAGTTATATCATTGTAAGTTGGATGATTGGAATGAGACAGTATCAATTGTTGCTGCCAGGAATCAAATGAAGATATTTGCATTAATTATAGATGCAAGGAAGCAGAACTATTTAAGCAACCTCCAAGGTGATTGAAGGCACCAGAAAATTGATTAATGCAGAAAGAAATGGCATTTCAAAACCAACTATCAGGATTTTATCTCACTCAATAATATTTAAGCAACCTCCAAGGTGATTGAAGGCACCAGAAAATTGATTAATGCAGAATGAAATGGCATTTCAAAACCAACTATCAGGATTATATCTCACTCGATAATGTTTAAGCAACCTCCAAGGTGATTGAAGGCACCAGAAAATTGATTAATGCAGAAAGAAATGGCATTTCAAAACCAACTATCAGGATTCTGGGCATCTCACTCAATAGAACTGATTGTTGAACGGTTTTGTTGATGTGTAATTATAGGGTGAGGCGGTACCGATGTTTTTTGAAAACCGAAATACTCGATGTTACTTTTGGAGGAAAACCGAAAAAAACGGGGGGAAACGAAAACAAATCGGTATTTTACTAAAATAAAACCATACTTATACGAGTTTGTTGCAAATGAATCAAGTTTTGGCATTTACACACGAAAAACAAAAGAGATTTTGTTTGAAATTTGACAACGTCTTCAAAATACCTTACGTTTAATATCTAGCGTGAGTACTGAGTAGCGTGTTGTGTCTTTTTTACCGTAGTTTCGTTATAAAAAACCGGTTCACTCGGTTTTTTTGGGGTTTTTTGGTCGGTTTTCGTTTTTTTGTAGAAAGCGCCTCACGCAATGTGTAAATTTTTATACATTTATTAGACGTAACCAAGAGCAGTTGCGACAACAACATCCTCCCTGACAGGAAACGAACCCGCGGCCCTGTGATTCCGGTACAGCGCTCTAACCACCACCGTAGTATTTATACACGAACTTGTGGTTATAGAGCTCAAGAACAGTCTCTCTGTAGCTCAGATGGGGGAACTTAACCAGTTGTGACGTCACGATTCTAGTGGGTCCGGGGGCATGCTCCCCCCTGAATAAAAGTTTGAATTTTAGGTCCCTCAAACTGTATTGTAAATGCACTTAGAGAAAAATGTTTAGGCCTTAATAAATCACTTTTTAACAGGGTGAACCCACTGCGTTCAATTCATCAGATTTGAACGAATGAAAAACTACACTCTTTTGGTTCGAACCGAAAGATTAGAGCACATAAGGCGAGTAAGATAAAAATACATTTTAACATTTACAAGTTTCCTATGAGACAGATTTTGGTTAAATGTCTCAAATGAATCGGTTTTATACTGGCTATCAACTAAACCTGGAGTAAATGACTATCATCTCCAAAAATAATAAAAAATAATAATAATAATAGAACAGTTTTAGGAGATCCTACAAAGTCTCGACGCTCTTATAGTAGGTAATTGTAAAATAATATAATAATATAATACTATAACTAAGACTAAGACTAAAGAATAATATGATCTAAGACTAAGTAGATTTAAGTTAGATAGATCAGAAAGAAAGAAATATACTTTAAAACTCAGTTACAATTAATTTCGAATGATTATCTATCAGTTTTTTTCTTGTTCGAGCCTACAGCCGTCGAGAGCATGCTCTCGACCCAGTCTTTTCTCTCGGCCGGAAACTTCGTTACTAATTAATTATGTCATAAATTGACAAAAATAATATGCTTCTCAACAGCTTCTGTGGATGAGAAAGGCGTCTCGCAATTAGACTATCTCCTTGAAGAAACGCTAAAGTGTTCAATTATGGATAAAGTTATTAAGATCAACTGACCAAGCTGCATCTAGCTATCTTAAATTTAATTAGTAATAAAAGTCAACTTGTAAGACCATGTGTTCGACGTTAATGTCTACATAATTTTCAATTTATTCAAACGCCATAAAATATTTAAGAATTTTTTAATATATTTTTTCAATCCAGAGTTGTTGAACAGGCGGGGAAATTGAGGCACGCTTCGCTTTAAACTGAAAGCCTGTCCGAGTTGGTGTCAGGCTTGTTGCTACACAAATACAAATCTAATCATCTGGTTCTGAAGATTTTTTCCTCCCTAATTAAGTATATTTTATTCTAGTCTGGTTCCAGCTGACGAGTTCTGCCGCTTAAAACTGTTTTTCTTCAACATCGAAATTTACGAAATTTACAAGGGAAAAACCTTGTTGACTTCGCAATTGGAGTTGATTCCACCAGTCTATACAGACTTTACATGTGTTGCATATTTAAAGTAAACTCAGTTGAGTGTTTTTGTCAGTGAAACGAATATAACTGGAACGCGACCTCCCAGATAAACTGTCTATATAGTATGCCATTTTAATAAGAAAAAAGTAAAGTTTACCAGGAAGTTTTACCTGAATAAATGCATTAAAAGTTTGGCAAATTTCTGGTTGGAGCTATAGCGTTCCAGTTATATTCATTTGACTGGTTAGTAGAGTGTTTTCGTTCAGCAGATAATTTTGTGAAAATTTCCAAGGAAATAAGAAAGAAGGCAAAAACTTCCATGGCCTTGCCTTTGACGTCCCCAATCGAGTTGTATTCATCACGTACCGTTCAGCCAAGCAAGCTGAAAAAAGTTCGTATATTATATACGCATATCATAATTGCATGATCAAACAGCATATAAAATGAAGCATTCTACAAAACTTTAATTTCCCTTGTGCTGCATGGTATTAATTTTCCTTTAGAGACAAATGACTCTAATGACTCTCTAGAGAAATGAAGAAGCTTTAAATAAGTACACCCTGATACTGCACACTGATCTTAAATGAAGCCTGGATAGCGTAAGGCATTGTATGTTACTACATTGTACGGTAGGAAACCTAGCCAAGAAACGTATCTCCTTTATTTTCTAAAGTTTAATTTAGAACAACAAAAAAAACTATAGGTTTTGGGGGGCGTAAAAAGCATTCCAGCGATGTTAACATATATTTCTAGCATAATTGATTATCTTGATAACACCATATTTTTGACACAACTTGTAGTCAATTCACTATTAACAATAACAGTTATAAAAACCTTCAAATTTTTTTAAAAACTGGACTATCGAATTTGAAAATGTTACAAATTTAAAGAACTACGTCTCAATTGATCAGATTATTTTAACATAGTGTTTTGAAAGTTTCAAATATGAGAGGTGGAAGTTTGGCCAAGACTTTGTATATCTCTGGTCATTTATGTTTATCTGAAACATTTATATATCTTTCTGCATGCTGCACATTAGTTTTCTAATTTCCATTTCTCATATCGATGTATTTAAGTCTCATAAATTGACATGTGTTAGTAGTCAGTTTTCTGCTGTTCACAAGAAGCCAGCAGCGAGTGAAGCATTTTCCGACATTGACATTGTATACCAGGTAAAGTTCGATCTAGATTTCATATTTATATAAAGTAGAAACTTAGTATACTAAATAGACAAACCCAGTTTTATAAATCATTTCATCATTGCATGCGTGCTTATTTCAACTGCATTTGCCTATCTTCAGTAACAGAGGGCTTATCCTCGAAACGTCGCGAGGGGAGGTTTTTCTGTTTAGATTCAGTGATATTGTAAAACTTGTAAAATAATCCATAGCGGGTGTGAGAATTGTCGCGGGCTCGAAACCTTGGTCAGTGGTATTACCCGCAAAATCTGCCATATTTTTGGTTTGACTTCGTTGCCGGACTGACGACAGCTATAGGAGCACATCCTCTTTTTATTATAGTGAGATTTACATTTGAGATTGGTTAGTCTGGTAGATTAAACGCATCTGATTGGTTATTGGTCTTTTAGCGATAGTGGGTCAAATCCAAACCTCGCTATTGTACAGCTCAGTGGAAGGTATTCTTGTGGAAACGTACAAGTTGTGCTGATAATAAAGTGTAATATATTTTAAACTCATTAATAATTCATCGCCAACAAACTCATCATATGGATCGTTTTTTAAGCCATTTAATTAAAACACTCACAGCCGACGTGTTTATCAGACATAAATAGTTTATTTTAAATAATACAAAATGCATATAAAAATATTAACTAGCCTATATTGAGAGAATTGAAAAGTGTGACTACGAAGTCAATACACGAAGAATTAAAATACATGCAGCAGCTAGCCAACCATGTTAGAATTTGTCTGACTAGTGTGATATTCTTATCTATTCCTTAGGATCAAGTTTTGAAGTGATGTTGTCGAACAATAGTGCTATGTATAATGACAAAAATCAAACAGGGACGAGTCTATCACCTACATGGACGGAAAGTTGGAACATAAGTATAACACACACAATAGATGATCGGACAGAATATTTGGTATTTCTGGGGCAGGTTAATTTGGCAGAGAAAATTATATTAATTATTTTCGCTATTTTCACAATTCTGGGCAACAGTTTGGTTTTGGTGGCGACCTGGAGAGAAAGAAATCTTCATCAACCAAATAAATATTTTATTGCTTGTCTGGCCATCGCTGATCTTTTGGTTGGCACTATTTATGAACCATTGAAGGTGTATTACCGTAATCTCGACAAGGAATTGATACGTAGCATGTCTATTCATCTATGTCGTTTTATTGTGTGGATAGATACCTTTGCGTTAACAGCATCTATTTATTCACTGACATTTATCAGTCTTGACCGATTTTTTAAAATCAGGAAGCCACTTCAATATCAATCCAGAATGACATCTTCCAAATCATTGAAAATAATCTTTATCATTTGTTTGATTGCAACTGCCTTTGCCACCTACGCCGCCACTCCTCATTCAGGAAGCAGCTATGGCCTTGTCTGCAGCACCGTCGATGTTAATAAAATGAAAGGATACTATACCTTTCTGGCAGTAAGTGCATTTTTTCTACCCACGGCAGTCATGCTTGTTATGTACGCTCTCATTTTTGTTGCTGTTCATAAACGACAAAAGATGTTGCGAAATGGCGAACTGGGTCAAACCTGCAATGGTCGGAACCAACAAAGTGCCTTTCTTCGAGATCTGAAGACTATTAGAATGTTATTGATTATCGTGGGAGCGTTCACGTTTTGTTGGGGTCCTAACTTTATTTATTTATTGCTTAGGTACTACAATCCATATTTTATTGATATGCGTGGCTGGTCAGTCAGCGATTGGCGTCGGATTATTATAACCGAGTCAGTAGTTTTTGCACTTCCTTATTTTAACAGTATATGTAATCCAATAATTTATGCCTGTATGGACGAAACGTACAGAAAGGCTTTCAAAAATCTGTTTCAGCAAATGATGTGCCGATCAAGCTCAAGAAGACGACAAGCACCTGAGGCAATAGAGCTACGTCCACTGAGAGCTAGATAAATGTTTTCATTAATAATTCATGAGGAAAAGACAAAGCACCTGAGGCAGTAGAGCTACGTCCACTGAGAACTACATAAATATTTTCATTAATAATTCATGAGAAAAAGTAAATCACCCGGCAGGTACAAAACGCAGGTTGCAGGTTGCAGGTTGCAGGTTGGAATTTTGCAGGTTGGGAATTTTGCAGGTTGGCATTTTGCAGGTTGGGGATTTTGCAGGTTGGAATTTTGCAGGTTGCCAGGAATTTTGCAGGTTGATGATGCAAACTTAAAATTACACCACTATAAAGTATTCTAATATAATTTAATTGTTTACTTATTGCAGTCTGACTCCTTGTCGGCACTTTTGCTATCAGTCTATCCTGCTACAATGTTCCTAGCTTCTGCTCTAAGGAGTGGCCATCACCCTTGTGAAAATATTCAAAATGACCAGATTGGCTTGAACCTTCAGGGGGACGGATATTTCGATTGTTGCGAGGAGCCTACATGACGTGGTGGCAGTTCAGAAAATGCCTGAATGAAGTGTCTCTCCTCTGCATCCACTTATGAGAAGTGTACTCAAGGCCCCAATTACCGTATCATTACTCGAGAGTTAGTTAACTTTTAACAACATTCTAGTATAAACGCCGCCAGGTCATGTTGGCACCTCGCAACAATCAAAACATTCGTCTCCCTGTAGGTCCAAGCCAATCTGGTCATTTTGAATGTTTTTTACGGGGGTGTTGGCCACTAGCCTTAGAGCAGAGGCTAGGAACATATGGCAACAGGGTAGGCTGATTAGCTGATATCAAAAGCGCCGACAAGGAGTCAGACTGCAATAAATGCACAACTAAGTTA
>CACRXK020005056.1:12655-29396 GCA_902702795.2 Paramuricea clavata
GCAGGTTGGAATTTTGCAGGTTGGGAATTTTGCAGGTTGGCATTTTGCAGGTTGGGGATTTTGCAGGTTGGAATTTTGCAGGTTGCCAGGAATTTTGCAGGTTGATGATGCAAACTTAAAATTACACCACTATAATGTATTCTAATATAATTTAATTGTTTACTTATTGCAGTCTGACTCCTTGTCGGCACTTTTGCTATCAGTCTATCCTGCTACAATGTTCCTAGCTTCTGCTCTGAAAATATTCAAAATGACCAGATTGGCTTGAACCTTCAGGGGGACGGATATTTCGATTGTTGCGAGGAGAGGCTAGGAACATGGCAACAGGGTAGGCTGATTAGCTGATATCAAAAGCGCCGACAAGGAGTCAGACTGCAATAAATGCACAACTAAGTTATACTAGAATACTAAAAAAGTGGTGTAATTTTAAGTTTGCATTATCAACCTGCAAAGTTCCTGGCAACCTGCAAAATTCCAACCTGCAAAATCCCCAACCTGCAAAATTCCAACCTGCAAAATCTCCAACCTGCAAAATTCCAACCTGCAAAATCCCCAACCTGCAAAATTCCAACCTGCAACCTGCGTTTTGTACCTGCCGGTAAATCACCTGAGGCAGTAGAGCTACGTCCACTGAGAACTAGATAAATGTTTTCATTAATAATTCATGAGGAAAAGTAAATCACCTGAGGCAGTAGAGCTACGTCCACTGAGAACTAGATAAATGTTTTCATTAATAATTCATGAGGAAAAGACAAAGCACCTGAGGCAGTAGAGCTACGTCCACTGAGAACTAGATAAATGTTTTCATTAATAATTCATGAGGAAAAGACAAAGCACCTGATGCAGTAGAGCTACGTCCACTGAGAACTAGATAAATGTTTTCATTAATAATTCATGAGGAAAAGACAAAGCACCTGAGGCAATAGAGCTACGTCCACTGAGAACTAGATAAATGTTTTCATTAATAATTCATGAGGAAAAGACAAAGCACCTGAGGCAGTAGAGCTACGTCCACTGAGAACTAGATAAATGTTTTCATTAATAATTCATGAGGAAAAGACAAAGCACCTGAGGCAATAGAGCTACGTCCACTGAGAACTAGATAAATGTTTTCATTAATAATTCATGAGGAAAAGGAAATCACTGCCGCGGTGTCGGTGGTTTTATGCAGGGTGTCCCAAAAAACTCCTAAACTATTGAGATAACGCTAGAATTTGAATGCCCTAACACTAAGCTGAACGCAAAGAGGCGTAAAATATTGATAAGGTGCATATAATTTTGTATATATATTATTAAATGCTTTACTGTAATATTGATTATTGGAGATGGGAAAAAAATTATAAAATTACAATTATCGAACCTTACCGCTAAAGACTCGTGTGTAATTTGTCCAATTGTTGAGAGTTTATATTATGTTTTCATTTGTACCTATTTGGCTATTACCCAGCGCGCACACAACATGAAATTGGCGTTGTTTCAAGGTTGAACCATAGATATCTTATATAGACTAGATAGCACATCTCTTTTAGTAAAATTGAAGCCAAGTATTCCAGCGGTTACCCCCATTGAATAGATGGCGGCCATGTTGGCGTTTCCCACTCGCTAATAAACGCTTAAAAAACAACAATAACTTTCATCATTTGAATAGTTTGAAAATGTATTCGGAATAGGTTTAACTTAATGTTTAAGTTCCCTGATTAAGAAATAGAAAACATACGAGTCTTCTCATTTCATGGGAATATCCTGAGACTGCAATCACGGCTTCAATTTTTGAATTGCAGAATAATTAGATGCACTATCTAGTGTATATAAGATATCTATGGGTTGAACAGGCATCGAAATGACGTTTTCAACCATTTAACGTCGATTTCACGTTCTTTGCCCGCTATAGGATGGCGGTTATTGCGCGTTATTCAATATTGGAATTGCGTTAATTAATTTTTTAAGTTAAAAAACCCGGTTTTTCGGTTTAACCGGTTTTTTTAGCGTACGGTTTACCGGTTTTAAAGTGCTTATGTCACAAAAATTTTTTTTTGATATTTGGTAGAGGACAAAAAGTTAGTTAATAGGTTCTTTAACATTTTTCGGTTTTCTCTTTTCATTCGCGAGATACGAGGCTCTAAACAGCGATTTTCGTAAAATTGTCGCGTATCAACAAGAGTCTGGGACGAGCGTGGTGTGACGTAACTTAAGGGACTTAATTTCGACGCGCATTATACATTCTATATATTTTCCAGCATGTCAGGCAGTAGCTCGGATTCGGAAAGCACTCATAGTTCTCAATGTGACTCAGAATACAATTATATTCCTGGATATATTATAGAGGATGAATCAAATGATACTAGTCACGAAATTGGAACTCTAGAAGCAGTTGATCGCGAAATTTTAGGCGATCATGCCTTTATGCCGATGAACCGCTAGCCGGCGAAGAATGGTACGCACGATATTTCAGAAATTCAGCAGAACACAAGCAACAAAAAGAGATGCTACAGCGAAGGTTAGATGGCCTTGAAGATATTAAATTATGGTGAGTGTAAACATAGAACATTTTTCATTTTAATGTAAAATAAGTATCTCTGGCTAATATATTTTTCGGGATACGGGCTCATATGGCATCAGTCACAACAAAGAGTTAAAACCACAATTCCCTCACCTTCGCAAGAAAATACAAGACACGAGATCAAAGAAAATATAAACAGACTGGTTCAGAGCAAATTACGTATATATTCTTGTTTGAAGCTACAGTGTTTATCTGTGATCACGTTTATTTAATACGAACGATACGATTGTATTTTCTCGCAAGTTCAATTCTTAAAGCCCATTTTTCCAAACAAATAGGTCTGAATCCCGAGTGTAGCTAGAGTGATACAGTACGGCGGCTGTGGCACATCTTCTAAAACGAAGTTATCCTTCAGAACATCCCTACAAGATTCCATCTCCTGACAGCACCAAGCTTCGTGTGTATATTGTATATGTATTATCGCACAATCGCCACATTTACACTTGTGAAATATGATACAGGTGAGGGTTTGATGTGACTGATGCCGTATCAAAAATATATCAGCCAGAGATACTTATTTTACGCCGTTAAAATGTTAAATATATCTATGTTTACGCTCACCATGATTTAATATCTTCAAGGCCGTCTAATCTTCGTTCTAGCATCTCGTTTTGTTCCTTGTGTTCCGCATAGTTATAAATATCGCGCGTAGCTTTTATCGCGCGTAGCATTCTTGGCTCGCTAGCGGCTCATCGGCATAAAGACAATATGCATCATAATCGCCTAAAATTTCGCTATCAACTGCTTCTAGAGTTCCAATTTCGTGACTAGTATCATTTGATTCATCCTGTATAATATACCTAGGAATATAATTGTATTCTGAGTCACATTGAGAACCATGAGTGCTGGAACACATATGTGTTCCCAATAGCTTTTTAGTACTCCTTCACATGTGAATTCGAACTTCCGTCCCTTAAGCTACGTCACACGGGTCTCGCCCCAGACCCTTTTCCGTTTTTTTCTTGGGCGCGACAATTTTTCGCTAAAAGCCAATTTTTCAAGGTTTAGAGCCTCATATCTCGCGAATGAAAAGAGAAAACCGAAAAATGTTAAAGAACCTATTAACTAACTTTTTGTCCTCTACCAAATATCAAAAAAAGATTTTTGTGACATAAGCACTTTAAAGAAAATAGGCTGCAGATGCATCCATCAAAATGTAAAATGATGTTTATTGGCTCCCCGTATAATCTTAATAATATAATGTGTGAGGAACCCGTTGTGGCTAATGCAAAACCCATATCACGAATTGCTACACAAATGTGCCTAGGAGTAAAACTAGATGAAACCCAACCTCGTACCCAGGGCTTCTGCGCTTATTGCTCTCAGAAGCCCTGGGATAATCCAACTCAGAACGTGATTTGATTGGTCAACGTGAATACAATGAAAGTACCGGAAGTTATTCATTAACCGGGTGATATTTTGGCAACATGTCTGCTATCACAAGGAGTGTATACAAAAGTCAAATGCTGGTTTTTGCATAAAAATACTTTTTTTGAACCAAATTCTGGGCTATTTTGAAAAGAGCAAAAGAAGAAATGGACCATTTGTATTTGTAAATAAGCAAGAATGGCGAACAAAGTAAAAAATTTAATTAACATAATAAAGCGAAACATTTCTCGTTCGAAAATTGAAATTTCAAGTATAAATCTACAACTTCAACCACGATATTCAATGTAAATATTACATAATAAAGTTTTTAATACCTTTTTTACCTTTATTTGATAAATTGTGTGTTCTATATTTATTGCATTTTGTATTGGAATAGGATAAATTATGAATTATACACAAATATTTAAATTTACAAATTATTACCAATTTGAGGAGCATGGGTGCACTGGCTCAGAGTTTGTATTAGTGCCTACTTATTATTGAGTTATTAGTGCCTCTAAGTCCTATATAGCATATTTCCCCCAATATTGAGAGAATAATTTCTCATATTTATTTTTATAATAAGCCACTATTGCCCAACTGTGAAGTAAATATTGCCCGACTGGCCTAGTCTGCCCAACAATTGAGCCCAGCCCTGCATGCCTATATAACCAGGCCTACAGGTGGACTCCCAACCTGTTGGTCACAATTTTTCTTTCTCCAAAATTTGCCCTCCCCATGTACAAGGATTGACAATTTGATTAGATTTGAAAAAAAACCCAGTTATATTGGGTCATTCCAGAAAATACCCATACCACTCCCACAGAGGAAATTGAAAGTTAATCCCTTCTACCCCTTTGGATGTCCTAATACATTTACTATTATCAGAACAATTTTCCCCCCTCCCCCCCTGAACGGCAGAAATTTCCTCTGTGGGGAGAGTGTGGATATTTTCTGGAACGACCTATTTGAGAAATGCTTTTGCACAAATTTTAAATTTTCTTACAATTTTCTTGCATGTCAGAACACTGTTCTAAGTTGCAACTAAAATTCAGAGGTCTAAAAGGCTCAAGTCAATTCCAGTGGTGTAACCAGAGGGGGTGGGGGTCAAAATATTTTAAATGTTCTGAACTTGTTTGTAATTAATTAGAGTTGAACATGTTTTAACTGCAAGGTTATTTCAAATCACCAAAACACATTAAAATAGCCCCCCAAAATGGCACTTTATTAACTAGAATTTAAAAAGTCTACATTGTACTATATTATACATGGATAGCTTGGGAGTCCAAATATATTTTTACATACTAACGAACTTTATTCAAACTAGTGCAGGCCCCTCCTGGGGATTTCAGTCCCCCTTGAAGGCCTTAATTAGAAATTCTGGCTACATCACTGCTCAATTCCATTGCCAATGATGGTGTTAGCATGATTAGACAGAGTAGGTTAACAAACTAGTGTATTATGACATAATCCATTGAACACCAATGATCTATCCTAACATATAAAATCATCTGGTGCAGTGGTGGATCCAGCAAAGTTTTTTGGGGGTGCTAACCAATGGCTTCTAGGGTGGTCCGGGGGCATAATACCACGGAAAATTTTTAAAATTTGGGTCTCTGAAATGGCATTTCCAGCATTCTGAGAAAACATTCTGGAAAATTTTTAGATTCTCAAAACATTTAAAAATTCAGAATATTTAATATTGGCTATTCCACTATTGTCAACTTAGTGATACGCAACTGAATTCCTTAACATAAGTTGGTTAGAATTAGGATAAACGTCATTTTTGCACCCCCCCCCATGCACCCCTGTTGACCAGAGCCTGGGGGGGGGGGGTGCACACCAAAGTAAAATAAAAAGTAAGACACAATGTATAACTTAATAGGTAAGGTTAATGGCCAGAACTAAATGAGAAACTATATTTTATAATAAACCCAAATTAGTTCAGCACCATTGGTTCTTATAACACTGTTCATTCCAACTTAGAGCATCAGCAATTAACAAAAGTTGGAGTTTCATCTGATGACATGTATGCTTCTAACCATGCTGTCCATGCAGCTATCTGACAGTTTTCAATTTTCAACATTGATTCCCAAAGCCATTATTCTCAAGATAACAAGATTTGCCAAAAAGGTTTTCCAAATATTAAAGTACAGAATTATATTACATCACTCATCACTGTTCATTTCACATTCTTCAAGTAGATGCATGTTTACAGTACAGTATATCTTGTGCATTTATAATTAAATCTTGCAATATCTTGTTCAAAACCCTCAAATCCAAGATAATCGGCAGCCAGCCATGTTACCAGTAAGATTTCTAGTCTGTTAATTTTGAAATGACCAAGGTTGTACTCGAATATAAATATTTATACTTTAATTATTGAATAGCCCCTGTATATCGCTGACAAGGTATGCTGTTGTCGCGATATAAGATGTTCTTTTGCTCGCCAAAGGGCTAATTTTACGCATAATTGTATCTCTAAATTGATCATTCCTGACTTTAAATTCCAAAAGCCACGCGAGAAGCAGTTTAAGACGTCTTTACAAGTCCAAATATATCATAAATTGCAACAAATAATCCATTCTCACTCCTTGCGTAAAAATATGCCCAGTCAGCGTTTTTAGCTGGAGCTACTGTTTACTTCCGCTTCCGGAGGCACCACTGTTCTATGGTGTTCCGGTTTGGATTATCCCAGGGCTTCTGAGAGCAATAAGCGCAGAAGCCCTGGGTACGAGGTTGGCGGTTACCACATTTGTCAAAGTGGCTGATACCCCAGATAGAGTTTCAAGACAGCTGCTGCCGGATGACAGTTAGACATTTATTTGAGCGTTACCATCACTCATACTATAGCTGGATAATCAGGGAGGCCAGAAAAAACCTGGAATATACAGGAAACCTGGATGGGACCAAGACAACCAGCAGCTTCCCCACAAAGCTTCTATCTTACAAGTTCTTAATTGGAGGGTTGGTAACACGACAAACAAAGCTCACCATCAAGGCACATAATTATTTATTATCAGAGTAAATTACGTTATTTTGCATGAACTCGTGCATGTTATGTGCCAATTAGGATGGGCTGTGTTGTGCCCTATGATTGGTCAAAGCACAGAACAGAGTCGTACAAGGTTTTCAATTGGTTCACAGTGTGTTTCACGGTTTGTTCACGTGAATGTGTGCTAGCTGGCAGAAGATGATCTTTGACCTATCTGTCAAGACCTTAGGCCTAACTGTCAAAGATTAGGTTGATATAAACCATATCTACCTCCTCATCTTACCATCACACCTTGTCTCATTAACTTAAATTTATATAGGCTATAAATTTGCTTTAACAAGTTGTTCCGTATTTGTTGACAGCTTGGGAGAAGCAGTGCGAACACAATTTGTTGACGACTTGTCGGCAGACTTGCTAGAAGATGTGAGATTTTTGCGTGTGTCCTTTATTTTTTTTACTCTGCATAAGGCATTGAAATGAATATAACTGGAACGCCTTTCTTACAGTGTATATGACACGAAATTTCTTATTTTCTTAAATGAACGAACTCTTTAAGCTGTAGTGTAACTTATTTTTCAGTTTCTTGTTTTTGTTGCATGCCCATATATGGCATGCAGCTATCATATAGCTTAAAATTCGTGTCCGTTGTTGTTGTCGTTGAAACTTGCGGCAGATCACGTGAAATTTGAGATAATACGACGAATACCGAGTTATACGGACAAGCATTTATGAGTTTTATATTATTACAACAACGTGGAATTTGAGCTGAAAATCCGCTTTCGAGAGTCGCCTTTAATAAACAAAAGTAGATCGAGGTAAGTTTAAAAGTTTGGCTGCTTTTAATTTATTTTACATTCTGTTATTTGTTGTGATTTTGGAGCCGTTGTGCTCGCAGGGCTATTAGCGTGAAAGGCCACGCTCTCAAAATACTCAAACTGAACGGAGCCATTGTGCTCGCACTGATTATTTACCAGGGCTATTTTAATAGCGTGAAAGGCCACGCTCTCAAAATACTCAAGTTGAAACGGAGCCATTGTGCTCGCACTGATTATTTATCAGGGCGCTATTAGGAAAGGCCACGCTCTCAAATTGAACCTTGCCATTGTGCAGGTATAAAAAAGCAGCCCATTGCCATTGTGCTGGGATTATTGAGACTTTGCCATTGTGCAATTTTAAAACAATTACAAATACAAACTGTCAAAGACAATACTGAAAGTACACAAACTACAGTACACTAGTTATTGACAATTTAATACTGTAACGAAACTATATTAATTATTCCAAACAGTGAGAATACCATATGGGTGTGCCAATTGAGATATACCAAGCAAGAATTGGTTCGCATAACAATTTTGTGCAAGGACGACAGTGTATGAATCAAATGAAAGGTAAATTTTGGAACCATATGTTAGTAATGTTCTACTTAGAAATATTTTATTTACCATGCTTGAAAATTCTAGTTGCAAAGATTGAAAGTAATAATGAAGTTTGCATGTGGTATACACAGATGGTATCTTATCATGTTTATGTGCCATTGCTATTGAGGCTTGCAAATGATGTAGAGGAAAATCCAGGCCCAATTAATATCCATGATATTGTTGATCATAGTTTTACGGTTCGAGCAGATTTCAACCAAGGTAATATATCCATGTTTGGAATAAATGCTGGAAAACAATGTGTTGCCATGTCAATTTATGCTATTGTATACAATGAAATAAATTCTGTTAAAGTGTCTATGACACGAAATTTCACCCCAAATCTTTATGCTTGCATTGTAAAGATCACTTAAAATGACATAATAATTTCTTTTATAGAATTTTGATAACTTGCTTCCTTTGCAAGATATTCAACTTCGTTTCATATGCAAATATCACCGGTGTGACATCACATCGCGTAATGACATTTTGAAAACGCAATATTTTACCTTGATAAAGTATTTTTACAAACAAATACAGAGGTTTAATTACCAGTTATGAAATAAATACATATACAAGGGCAATTTTTAAGTTTTTTAGATACGTATTCGTCAAGAAAACTATGCTTTTCTGAAAACTCATTATGTGATGTGATGTCACACCGGTGATATTTGCATATGAAACAAAGTTGAATATCTTGAAAAGGGAGCAAGTTACCAAAATTCTATAAAAGAAATTATTAAGTCATTTCAAGTAATCTTTCCAATGCAATCACAAACATTTGGGGTGAAATTTCGTGTCATAGGCACTTTAATATTTGGGATAGACCACTTATGAACATGCTTCTAGTTAATGCAAACAATCTTTACGCCATAATTAGTCAGCACGTTCTGAAAGATTTCTTGTTGCTCACTGATGTTCCTGAAATATTGTCTATCAACAATGATACTTTTAATTCGGAGTATAGCGACTCTTTTTCTGGAGCATTATGGATGGAATATAACAATGAACCGTTGTTACACTTGAACATGCTTTTCATGAAGTATTTGACGCTAGTAATTATAAAGCATGTTTACTTACTATTCAAGCAAACACTGTTGCGGTTTTAATGCCTTTCCCAGATGTATTTAAAGTTTTTGATTCTCATTCACGAGATATGCATGGAATGCCAGCGGCAATGGGCTATAGTGTTTTAGTTTCTGTTGAAGGAATTCAAAAGCGTGTGGGTTTTTTTTCATCACAGTTGTAACTGTCATGGACAAGATATTCCCTTTGAATTGAAGGGTGTTAAATGCCATAGAAACATTTCATTGTCAAATAGTTTGGGTAACACATTGAATGAACGGATAAACACAACATCAAATAACCATGAGAAATGCAGTCAGAAAAGACAAAGTGAGACAATTACAATCCGAAAAAGCAATCAACGAACAAAACAACAAGAAAAAGAAAATAAACTTGCAAAGCAAAGAGAGAAAAGGCAACAAGAGTCTGTTGCAGAGAGGAAAAATAGACTTGCAATGCTAAGAGAGAAAAGACATCAAGAGTCTGTTGCAGAGAGAGAAAATAGACTTGCAAATTAAGCTAAGAGAGAAAAGACAACAAGAGTGTGTTGCCGAGAGAGAAAATAGACTCGCAAAGCTAAGAGAGAAAAGACAACAAGAGTCTGTTGCAGCGAAACAAAATAGACTTGCAAAGCAAAGAGAGGAAAGACAACAACAGCTGTTGCCAAGAGAGAAAATAGACTCGCAAAGCTAAGAGAGAAAAGAAAACAAGAGTCTTTTGCAGAGAGGGAAACTAGACTTAACCCTACTTGTACCGGGGGTGCGCACAATGAGCGCACCCCCATAAATATTTATCCGTCATTCCTGAACAAATGATCCGATTTGCCTGTACTTTCATGACTTTTAATATTTTGAAAATTCAAAGTTATTCGGACGTTTGGCGACATTTGTCAAAGAAGGTGTCGGTGCCAAAAATGGGTAAATGTGGGTTGGACAGTATTTTTTGGCTTCAATCACTTCCCAGGTCATAAATAACATAATATAATAAGAGAACATATAAATATGGATTATTACACATGATTTGCAAAGTAAAATATCCATAATATATTATATAAAATAGTAAAATATAGTATAACATATAATATAGCATACTATACAATACTTATAAATATATAATATAAAATACTTATTTATAATATTTTTATATATTCAAATACAAATACATATTTCTTTGTACCTTCAAGGCATAACATCTCCCTGCCTTTCAGCAAGAATCAAACTTGTAGGAAGCATTATATATTGAACACTTTCGTACCAGAAATTCAGTTCCAAATGAGAGTAAAACTTTTGCATACAATCCAGAATGATTGCCATATTTTCAAAGTAAATATTGTGTTTTCAAAACTATACTGCAGGCTCGTATCTCGTAGCTCACCTGCCTTACACTTCATGTAACGCATAGTATATTGGTATAAAACATGGCTGCCATTTCGTATTTTTTCTACAAACTTTTGTTGGTCGACATTTTATGTTTACACTGCAGAAGTTATGCCAAAAAAAGTGCTAGAGTTTCAACAGAATGCACAATTGTGCATACTATGAGAATAATGGAACATTATTAATACAACAATGACACTGTCACAAAGATATGAAGGTAAAATCAGTGATGTTGAAACTTGAAAATGATTTGGATTGTTTATATGAGAGACTGGTAAGTTTCAATTGTATGTCTTTCCATACGGCACAGAAATGTCAACTTGGAAAGTAAAATAGTGGTGTTTATGGACATCTGAGATATGCTATAACATAAAAGTATGTCTTTTGAATGTAAAAGACCCAAAAAATATCACATCCAAAATGTTTTGTTATCTCTTTACAAAATAGAACCAAAATGGGTAAAATATTAGCTATATTCGCCATTTTCGGACAGGCGGTCATATTCATTGGGGCCAAAAAACAGCATTTTGGATGTGAATTTAACTTTTTTGTTATTTTTAGGTTAAAGAAAGATAAAACTTACTAAAAATAAAACTTATTGGATAATAGCAGTTAATCGACAGAATTTCTGAGGGGTGCGCCCTATCAGCGCACCCCCGGTCATATCAACATGAAAACCCCCCGGTACAAATAGGGTTAAACACCAGCGAGAAACAAAAAGGTTGAAAAGGCAAAACGAGACTGTCGAACAAAGAAAACAAAGATTGGCAAAAGCACAAGTTAATTATAAAGCAAATAAAAGTAGATGTTCTGGAAAAAACAAACCATGTCCTCCATCAGGTTCTCAAGAGCATCACAGTAATGATAACAGTATATCACATAATAGTGTATCACAATTGATACATAAATTCCATAAATCTGTATCAACAGGTCCTCTGTATATTTGTTCGTACTGTGATCAATTATGGTATAAACATAGTGTTTGTCCAGCCGAGAGACTTCGATTGTGCAATCCAAATTCTACTAAACATCTACAACGTATTAAAAATGTGGATGATATTGAATGGCTGTGTTTTACATGTGACAAACATTTTAAAAAGAATAAAGTGCCACCATCTGCAACTTCAAATATTAATGCATGAAGTTTCCAGTAAAACCTGACTTCTTTGATTTAAATGAATTAGAATGCAGACTTATAGCTCCAAGATTGGCCTTCCAAAAAATAATGCAAGCCCCCAGGGGAGGGCAACTTAAAATTACTGGTAATGTTGTGAATGTTCCAGCAGATATATTTGATACTTTTAACAAGCTACCCAGCTTACCACAAGATACTGGCACTATTAAAGTTCAATTGAAACGTCGACTGCAATATACGAGTTCTTCCTTGTCTTTGAATGTGAGACCTAATAAAGTGATGCAAGGTGCAGACCTAATAAAGTGATGCAAGGTGCAAGGCTAAGTTTTTTCACATTTTGTCATATCTCACGAACTATTGGTCCAATCCACTTGAAAGTCAAAGCGTTGTGCTCAGCAGGTTGCATGTGACCGATTAGCACTGTTATTCTCCAATTTGCAAAAATAAGTTTTTCCAACATTTTGTCATATCTCACGAACTATTGGGTCAATCGACCTGAAAGTCAACGCGTTGTCCTCAGCAGGTTGTGGGTGACCGATTAGCACTGTTATTCTCCAATTTTCAAAAATAAGTTTTTTCAAGATTTTGTCATATCTCACGACCTATTGGGCCAATCGACCTGAAAGTCAACGCGTTGTGCTCAGCAGTTTGCGGGTGACCGATTAGCACTGTTATTCTCCAATTTGCAAAAATAAGTTTTTTCAACATTTTGTCATATCGCACGAACTATTGGGCCAATCGACCTGAAAGTCAACGCGTTATCCTCAGCAGGTTGCGGGTGACCGATTAGCCCTTGTTACTCTCCAATTTGCCAAAATAAGTTTTTTCAGGATTTTGTCATATCTCACGAACTATTTGGCCATTCGACCTGAAAGTCAACGCGTTGTGCTCAGCAGGTTTCATGTGACCGATTAGCACTGTTATTCTCCAATTTGCCAGAATATGTTTTTTCAACATTTTGTCATATCTCACGAACTATTGGACCAATTGACCTGAAATTCAACGGATTGTGCTCAGCAGGTTGCGGGTGACCGATTAGCACTGTTATTCTCCAATTTGCAAAAATAAGTTTTTCAACATTTTGTCATATCTCACGAACTATTAGGCCAATCGACCTGAAAGCAACGGGTTGTGCTCAGCTGGTGGCGGGTGACCCAATAGCACTCGTTGTGCTCAACCGGTCGCGGGTGACTGATTAGCACTGTTATTCTCCAATATGCAAAAATAAGTTTTTTCAACATTTTGTCATATCTCACGAACTATTGGGCCAATCGACCTGAAAGTCAACGCGTTGTCCTCAGCAGGTTGTGGGTGACCGATTAGCACTGTTATTCTCCAATTTGCAAAAATAAGTTTTTTCAAGATTTTGTCATATCTCACGAACTATTGGGCCAATCGACTTGAAAGTCAAAGCGTTGTCCCAGCATGTTGCGTGTGACCGATTAACACTGTTATTCTCCAATTTGCAAAAATAAAAGTTTTTTCAACATTTTGTCATATCTCACGAACTATTGGGCCAATCGACCTGAAAGTCAACGCGTTGTCCTCAGCAGGTTGTGGGCGACCGATTCGCACTGGTATTCTCCAATTTGCAAAAATACGTTTTTTCAAGATTTTGTCATATCTCACGAACTATTGGGCCAATCGACTCGAAAGTCAAAGCGTTGTGCTCAGCATATTGCGTGTGACCGATTAGCACTGTTATTCTCCAATTTGCAAAAATAAGTTTTTTCAACATTTTGTCATATCTCACGAACTATTGGGCCAATCGACCTGAAAGTCAACTCGTTGTCCTCGGCAGTTTCCGGGTGACCGAATAGCACTGTTATTCTCCAATTTGCAAAAATAAGTTTTTTCAACATTTTGTCATATCTCACGAACTATTGGGCCAATGGACCTGAAAGGCAACGGTTTGTGCTCAGCAGGTTGCGGGTGACCCAATAGCACGCGTTGTGCTCAACTGGTCGCGGGTGACTGATTAGCACTGTTATTCTCCAATTTGCAAAAATAAGTTTTTTCAACATTTTGTCATATCTCACGAACTATTGGGCCAATCGACATGAAAGTCAACGCGTTGTCCTCAGCAGGTTTTGGATGACCGATTAGCACTGTTATTCTCCAATTTGGAAAAATAAGTTTTTTCAAGATTTTGTCATATCTCACGAACTATTGGGCCAGTCGACTTGAAAGTCAAAGCGTTGTGCCCAGCATGTTGCGTGTGACCGATTAACACTGTTATTCTCCAATTTGCAAAAATAAAAGTTTTTTCAACATTTTGTCATATCTCACGAACTATTGGGCCAATCGACCTGAAAGTCAACGCGTTGTCCTCGGCAGTTTGCGGGTGACCGAATAGCACTGTTATTCTCCAATTTGCAAAAATAAGTTTTTTCAACATTTTGTCATATCTCACGGACTATTGGGCCAATGGACCTGAAAGGCAACGGGTTGTGCTCAGCAGGTTACGGGTGACCCAATAGCACGCGTTGTGCTCAACCGGTCGCGGGTGACTGATTAGCACTGTTATTCTCCTATTTGCAAAAATAAGTTTTTTCACCATTTTGTCATATCTCACGAACTATTGGGCTAATCGACCTGAAAGTCAACGCGTTGTGCTCAGCTGGTCGCGGCTGACGGATTAGGACTGTTATTCTCCAATTTGCAAAAATAAGTTTTTCCAACATTTTGTCATATCTCACGAACTTATTGGGCTAATCGACGTTAAAGTCAACGCGTTGTCCTTAGCAGGTTGCGGGTGACCGATTAGTACTGTTATTCTCCAATTTGCAAAAATAAGTTTTTTTGAAAATTTTGTCATATCTCACGAACTATTGGGCCAATCGACCTGAAAGGCAACGGGTTGTGCTCAGCTGGTGGCGGGTGACCCAATAGCACTCGTTGTGCTCAACCGGTCGCGGGTGACTGATTAGCACTGTTATTCTCCAATATGCAAAAATAATTTTTTTCAACATTTTCTCATATCTCACGAACTATTGGGCCAATCGACCTGAAAGTCAACGCGTTGTCCTCAGCAGGTTGTGGGTGACCGATTAGCACTGTTATTCTCCAATTTGCAAAAATAAGTTTTTTCAAGATTTTGTCATATCTCACGAACTATTGGGCCAATCGACTTGAAAGTCAAAGCGTTGTGCTCAGCATGTTGCCTGTGACCGATTAGCACTGTTATTCTCCAATTTGCAAAAATAAGTTTTTTCAACATTTTGTCATATCTCACGAACTTATTGGGCCAATCGTGCTTAAAGTTAACGCGTTGTGCTCAGCTGGTGGCGGCTGACGGATTAGCACTGTTATTCTCCAATTTGCAAAATTAAATTTTTTCCACATTTTGTCATACCTCACGAACTATTGGTCCAATCCACTTGAAAGTCAAAGCGTTGTCCTCAGCAGTTTGCGGGTGACCGATTAGCACTGTTATGCTCCAATTTGAAAAAATAAGGTTTTTTCAACATTTTGTCATATCTCATGAACTATTGGGCCAATCGACCTGAAAGTCAACGCGTTATGCTCAGCAGGTTGCGGGTGAGCGATTAGCACTTGTTACTCTCCAATTTGCCAAAATAAGTTTTTTCAAGATTTTGTCATATCTCACGAACTATTGGGCCATTCGACCTGAACGTCAACGCGTTGTGCTCAGCAGGTCTCATGTGACCGATTAGCGCAGTTATTCTCCAATTTGCAAAAATATGTTTTTTCAACATTTTGTCATATCTCACGAACTATTGGGCCAATCGACCTGAAAGTCAACGCGTTGTCCTCGGCAGTTTGCGGGTGACCGATTAGCACTGTTATTCCCCAATTTGCAAAAATAAGTTTTTTCAACATTTTGCCATATCTCACGAACTATTGGGCCAATGGACCTGAAAGCCAACGCGTTGTCCTCAGCAGGTTGTGGGTGACCGATTAGCACTGTTATTCTCCAATTTGGAAAAATAAGTTTTTTCAAGATTTTGTCATATCTCACGAACTATTGGGCCAATCGACTTGAAAGTCAAAGCGTTGTCCCAGCATGTTGCGTGTGACCGATTAGCACTGTTATTCTCCAATTTGCAAAAATAAAAGTTTTTTCAACATTTTGTCATATCTCACGAACTATTGGGCCAATCGACCTGAAAGTCAACGCGTTGTCCTCAGCAGGTTGTGGGCGACCGATTATCACTGGTATTCTCCAATTTGCAAAAATACGTTTTTTCAAGATTTTGTCATATCTCACGAACTATTGGGCCAATCGACTCGAAAGTCAAAGCGTTGTGCTCAGCATATTGCGGGTGACCGATTAGCACTGTTATTCTCCAATTTGCAAAAATAAGTTTTTTCAACATTTTGTCATATCTCACGAACTATTGGGCCAATGGACCTGAAAGGCAAGGGGTTGTGCTCATCAGGTTGCGGGTGACCCAATAGCACGCGTTGTGCTCAACCGGTCGCGGGTGACTGATTAGCACTGTTATTCTCTAATTTGCAAAAATAAGTTTTTTCAACATTTTGTCATATCTCACGAACTATTGGGCCAATCGACCTGAAAGTCAACGCGTTGTCCTCAGCAGGTTTTGGGTGACCGATTACCACTGTTATTCTCCAATTTGGAAAAATAAGTTTTTTCAAGATTTTGTCACATCTCACGAACTATTGGGCCAGTCGACTTGAAAGTCAAAGCGTTGTGCCCAGCATGTTGCGTGTGACCGATTAACACTGTTATTCTCCAATTTGCAAAAATAAAAGTTTTTTCAACATTTTGTCATATCTCACGAACTATTGGGCCAATGGAGCTGAAACACAACGCGTTGTGCTCAGCAGGTTGCGGGTGAC
>CACRXK020005057.1:0-29396 GCA_902702795.2 Paramuricea clavata
AAAAATTTCGGTTAGTGTACCATTTTAGGGGTCAAAAAAATTTTCCGGACAACCTATTTTTTCGGAGCATAACACAAATTTTCGAAAAATCACAAAATTTCGCAAAAAAATGACTTAATTTTAGACAAAATTGACAGAATTTGTCCCATTTTTTTTTATTGCAAACCAAAATTGCCCGACTGTTGATCGAATATTGCCCGACTGCCCAAAAAACTGGGGGGGCTGCCGCCCCCCCCGCCCCCCCGCCCGGTACGCCTATGTTGAAAGCAGATGATTGGACAAAGCGAACCAAAATGAAACTAAGTTTGTATCGGAATACCAAGAAAAGAAAAAAGACAACAAACTGGTTTCTTTGAATTGGGACAATGGTTTCACGCAGGAATGCATGAGTAAGGCGCTGTTACACTAAGCAACTTGTCTCGGTAATTATCTCGCAATATTAATGTTTTTGGTAAACCTGATGAAGCTAGAACATTGTTGCTGGACTATTACCACAACGCTGTCAAGACATTAGGGAACTTAAGCATGCAGGACGGCAACACGACGACGACGGCAACCAATACAATGAGTCAATGAAAAGAAATAAATAATAACTATTAGCTTGCTGCGGTTTTACTTGCTAGGAAGATGGCGGACCTAACGCATGCGCAGTGGAAAAAAGGTGCCATGTCGCACACGAGAGTGGGACTTCTGTATAGGTCCTTATTCTGTGATGTGGACAATAGGGAAAGCTACCATGGCCAGAGCCATGCAATATAACGAATGACGTGCAAGTGCAGTTAAAAACGATAATTATGCATGGCTGGAAAATTTTTAAGAAAATTTCCGCTCGCCCTATACACAAAAACACACTTGAATATAACTTACTCTTTTGTAATATTGATATTAGGTAAATTCCATAATTTTCCAAGATTTTTCCAAATTAAATGAGGTGAATGAAGGTAAAGACTCCATGTTCGATATTTTTGTTTGTGAAATGTCTTGACAGCAATCAGGTCTCCCGTTTAAAAAAAGGTCATGTGGAAAGATTTCAACGTTCGTCTTATTTCAAGGGGCTAAACACTTGCCAAGAAAATCGCATTGTGAACTTAATTAGTTTTCTGTGCCAAAGCTTTTTCGAAATAATGGACCTTTCTCCTTATAACTAAAATTTTGATCTGGACAAAAATTTCATCACAGCTCGAAAGAGCATCACAAAATTAGTGATATTCCGAAGTTTCGTTGCGAAATGTTGTAAAATGCGGATAATATAGCCTTGCGAAGGCCTCCCGTTTGTAATACAAAATGACTGAAAATTGCAAACTTCGCAAGGCTATATTATCCGCATTTTACAACATTTCGCAACGAAACGACGGAATGTTACTAATTTTGTGATGCTCTTTCAAGCTGTGATCTGAAATTTTTGTCTAGACTTGTCTAGATCAAAACTTTAGTTATAAGGGGAAAGGTCTATTTATACCCGCGCCAAAACGATCGAAAAAACGCACGTAAAAACGCACAAGTAAAAACGTAAAAACGCACAATTTAATTGTAACAAACCTGCAGCAGACTTGTAGCAATGCTGTTCCAACAAGTTGTCGTCAGGATGTGTTCGCACTGCATGTTTCTCAGCTTGTTGACAAGTTGTGAACGGCTTGTTGAAAACTTGCTACAAGGTTGTTGAGCTCAACAGACTGACTACAAGTTGTTCCAACAACTTACAATTTGTCAACAAGTTATGAGTGACAACCTTGTAGCAACTTGATAAAATAACAGCATTGTTACAACTTGTTGACAAGCTTGCTACAAGCCTGTTGCGAACACATCTTGTTGATAAGTTGTGAGATTTTTACGTATGTAGAAAATCTTACGCCAGTGCTAAGAAAAATGTAGCATCACAAATATTTCTAAATAGTATATTGAAGCGGTCCGGCTATAGACAGAACTGGAAAAGTGATAAAAATGGAAAATTCGACCGTATTTTACATTAAATTTGAACATTGTACAACACTACACAATCTCAAATGACAGATGAGAGATATTCCGGCAAAATGTTCCTTAGTCTTCTTAGGCAAAATGTCCCTCAGGTCCCGAGATTTCGCCTTTTTTCAGATCTACCAATAATAGATGACCATAGATGATCGAGCAGATTATAAAGAACAAATCTACAGTATTGAAATAGTTCGAAGACTTACCTATGACAATGTATACTTTTTCAACTATATGATCTCAGTTGAAGTCGAAGCCACAGTTGTTAGACTGAAGTATAAGCGGAAGTATAAACGCGTAAAAAGAGGTAATATCTGTGTCAACTAAACTGAGTGTGACATATATTAAAGGAACTTTGTTTTTTAATATGTTTGAAAGCAGATGATTGGACAAAGCGAACCAAAATGAAACTAAGTTTGTATCGGAATACCAAGAAAAGAAAAAAGACAACAAACTGGTTTCTTTGAATTGGGACAATGGTTTCACGCAGGAATGAGTAAGGCGCTGTTACACTAAGCAACTTGTCTCGGTAATTATCTCGCAATATTAATGTTTTTGGTAAACCTGATGAAGCTAGAACATTGTTGCTGGACTATTACCACAACGCTGTCAAGACATTAGGGAGCTTAAGCATGCAGGACGGCAACACGACGACGACGGCAACCAATACAATGAGTCAATGAAAAGAAATAAATAATTAAAGCCCCGGGGGAGTTTCAGACGTAGTTGTCGTTCTGTTTACAACGGCAAATCACAGATTTTCACGTCGTTTATACAACACCTGCATTATAAGCCGTAACAAGTACAACTTAAAATTCGGTTCAGTAGAACTCTTCCCAAACATAAAGCCAATGTTTTCAACTTCTTATACTGTATTAAATTCATACGAATTATAATATACGACAAGTTTTCTTTACTATCATTTATTTGAAGGAATTTGTTTTGGCCATTGTCGCCGCGTTGCCGTCCTGCATGCTTGTATGATGTGGACGACGCCAGAACGTGGAGAACAGTCTGCTTGAAATGCAACACATCACGCAAACTCATGCTGCAACCATGAACGTGCTGCTATTAGTACTGTATACACCACATCCATTACCATAAACTTTCAATTTATATATTAGTTATGTGTTTTCTGTATCCAAGGCCACACAGTAATTGGTTTTAGGGACCGGTCATTATTTATGGAAGGGGGGGGGGAGAAAAAATAAGGGGGGGCCATATGTAGAAATAAATGACAAGAAGGGGGGGCTATTAAATTTTTTCAAGAAAATGACTGGGGGGGTGTTGCAATTAAATTTGAAGAAATTTGCTTAATAACCTGGTATCCATTTGGTTGTAAATGTTGCAACTAAATCATGGTCACTGATGTGAAATAGTCTGGATTCATCTTGTCTTGTGTGTGCTGTATGCAAATCAGATTTATGGTTTGCAGACTAGTTAAATTGACAATGTATTATTACATCAGCTCTTGATGTGGTTAAATACATTTAAATTAAGCAAGGTTAACGGTGGATGTATTATGCAGGCCACATCCGCTGAGGGGAGTCTGTGACGTCATATCGATCAAAGGGGGTTGTTTCATGCCTTGTGATCAGTGCTTCGGTCTGGGTATTTATTCTGCCATTGTATGCTTTGCCTAGCTGCAGCAAGTTAAAGTTTTGCGCTTCGATATCTTTTCCCCACCCACCCACCCACCCACCCATGTTCATTCTAAAGGATTTTATCTGGTAGCTAGTATATGTCATTTTATTTTATATAATTTTTAATCTCACATAAAATAGGATGTATAGACCACTATACATTGTATTTCGCAGGTATGCCTTGGCAGAATTGTCATTGCTAAACTATCTCTTTTTGCTGCTAATATTACTGATTGTTGCTCTCATTGTTGCTGCGCAGCTGCTATGGCAATACTTCGTACCATCAAGTCTAGTTGCAGCCTTAAACATGGTTACAATCGCCCAGACCAAATGGAAACCTGATTTTAGTGTTATATATAAAAATACTCCTCTTTTAATTATAATTTTCTGCTAATATATTTTTGGTCGACGTTAATATCTTGCCAGTTCCATATTCTTATTTAATAATTAACACTATAACGCCTGGGTATCCCCATTTGACGAGTAAAAGAGAAATGGGGGGGGGTCAAAGAAAAATATTCAAATATGCAGGGGGGGTCATCATTAAATTTCTGCTCTTTTAGGGGGGGGCTTTCAATTTTAAAAATTTAGAAAAGAAAAAATTCCCCTCCCCCCCCTTCCATAAATAATGACCGGTCCCTTAAGCTGTTGTGGTGTCGCCGCCTTTTTGTCGTTGTCAACTTTATTGTTGCTGCATGTCACCTTTTTGTCCAACCTTGAAACGTGGGAGGCTCGGCGTATTTTCTGCGTTTCGAAAAGTTTTGTCTAGGTCTATGCCAAGTTTTTAAGCAATTTTCCAATGTTGGGCTCATAAAATTCAAGCATATTAAATGAATGTGTATGATTCTAAAATTATACCATCCTAGGTTTAATTTCGCAATCATGTACGTTGCGCTGAAGTTTTCACGTTAAGATGTGCGCAGTAAAAGTGCGCAATGCAAAACTGCGGAATTACCTTAATAAGAGTTTTATACAACCGGCCCCAGAATTCAAGGCTACCAGAATCCTTAACGCAATTTTTCCAAGACAGCATGACAAGGATTGAAAACTTTTTTGACCCCCCCCCCCCTCCAGACTGAAGGCAAACTTTTTGTGCCCCCCCCCTCATAAAAATAGAAACTTTTCTGACCCCCCCCCAGTGTGGATTGAAAAATTAACAGCAATGAAACAGGTGTGCGTTGCAGGTAAAGTTAGATATTAGGACAATCTGCTTAATCTAGCTCATGATGTTTTACCCTGGTGAATATGATTCAACCATATATGATTAAAAAATATATATTATGTGTTACTACTTTGCAATGCAACATTTGTCCTACCATAACCCTAACCCATGACCCGTCTTCATACAGCGAAATGATTTGAACACAGGGTTTTTTTAAGAACTTGTCTGGGGGAGTGGGGGGGGGGTGGACATCTACAAAAAGGGACCATACTATATTGAGTGTGGAGAGATGACAAATGTGGTATTGTATGTACTAGTAGGCGGGTCTGGGAGTATTCTCCCCCCGAAATTTTTTTGTATTTTTCCACCCCTAGAACTGAAATGTGAGCATTTTCTGAAACAGATTTTTGGATATACAGCGTTACATTGTGTGTTGATAGACCGAATCTGATCAGTTAAATGTTCTTGCATGGTATGTTTATGTAAATACCACAACTGGGTCACTCAGGGGGTAGAAAGCTTGTTAAACTTAGTGGGCTCAACAGTCGCGAGGCGCCACCATGGAGTGGCGCCGAGCAGGGAAATTTTGAAAATTTTGAGTCTCTAGATCGTTGGAAATAGCATTTTCAGAGTTTTTTTTTGCTATTTGTGATTATAGAAATCAAAAACTTTTATGACCCCCCTTTATCTGTGTTAAAACTTTTTTGACCCCCCTATTTATAAGGGTAAAACTTCGTTTGCCCCCCCCTCCCATTTCCCAACCCTCCCCATAAATAATGACCACTCCCTTATTTCATAAATGAACTGAATTACAGTATTGAAAGACTTATCTATGACAATGTAATATTTTTTCAGCTAGCTATATCATCTCAGTGGACGTCGAAGCCGGAGTTGTTACAGACTAGCTGAAGAAGTATGAACGCGTGAATAAAGGTAATGTGCAAGGACGCCGGAACGATAAAAAAGCAAGGGGGGGGGGGGCAAATGCACACCAAAGGGCACCTTTATGTGATGACTTGCCAATGAAAGCAAACGCACTTAATCAGGTCACCTTCAAGATCACACTTCATGATTTTGCCCAAAAAGCATCACTGCATGGAAACGTGATTTATCAGGTAGTATTTTATAACTCAAAGGCACTTCTGCCCCCCTTGCCCCTCCTAGCAAAAGGGGCAGCTGCCCCTCCTGCCCCACCCCAGTTCCGGCGTCCCTGGTAATGTGTGTCATGCAGTTACAGAAGAGTGTGCATGACTGATCTTATTAAAATATACAAGGAATTTTGTTTTTTCACATGTTTGAAAGCAGATGAGTGGACAAAGTAAACCAAAATAAAACTAAAAGAAGACACGGCAAGCTGGGTTCTTTGAATAGTAGGACAATCGTTTCATGCAAGAATGATTAGAAAGAAACGTCTTTTGTAATTAAATAAAACATACTCATGCGGAATTCGTATACATATCAGAAAGAGTGAAAATTCAAGGACTTTCAAGACCATGTATGATGTATCAGCAAATTCAAGCACTAAAGTACACTGACATTAGAACAATGTCACGTTGAATTGTTCAAAACGCAACTTGCCTTGTCAGATACAGTGTCAGTGATCATGCGAAATCAATTCAACAAAATGTCCGTTTTTGAATGTCAAACAATTTCAGAAAATATCCGAAAACTAAAGCAAGAAAAATTTAAGGACTCTCAAGTACTTCTTTACAAATTCACTTGACATTCAAGGACTTTCAAGTTTTGTACGAACCCTGCATACTATATGCAAATATATAATATCAGCCGAGAAGCCCTGTGAACGAGGATGGTCACGTATACGCGAAAAGAGTCAGACAGATATAATGTTGAGGGTTAGCCCTAAGGCTTAACTGATTCTTCCATCGCAGCTGCGCTCCGCGATCACACGTGCACGAGTCATTACGTGACTGCAAAAGTGGGCTGGGATAGAAAGATAATGTATTTAATCACGTACCAACGGAGAGCTCGAAAAGCTGGTAAAAACGTGAACGTGAAGTTTATAATTACATTTTGAACTGAAACTTCAAAAGACTTGCATAGTATAGCATAAAGAACCCGTACGACATGTTGTGTTGAGTACATTGTTGTTAACTAAAATATCCTACCTTTTTCCAGTCAAAATACTCAAATCTCATCGATTAGGTTTACAATTTATTGGCTCACAATTCTACAATGTCAGTTTTCTACTAACTAAAGTCTGTAACTATCGTGCGAAGCCGGAAGAATAAATTTTTAACATTCTTTGAAGCATCAACATTTGCCAACTTCATATCGAACTACATCTTCAGTTTCTACGCGACTGGGTATGAGATACACGACGTTGTTTCATTAACACTCTCCATTCTATAGTTTTGCTTGTGGATTATCAAGCAGTTTATAGGCAGGCAATGTCAAGAATTCCTCCATCTCATTGGACAAAACTAGATAATCCAAAATCTCTGCTGCTTGTTGCAATCTTCCCTTGCCCGATCCACCTTGCCGCTGCAGTTCTTCACCCCGTATTGCTCTGTACATGCTAGGCGTAAAGGTTTCTCCATTGTCCAGGATCACAGAATGTCGGAGCCATTGCCAGAGTTGTCCTCGGGAGATCTCTGCGGTCGCCGCATCCTCCATCAGATTGTTCACTGCAACCGCTCCTCGGCCCTGGAAAAATGAAGAGAGGAAACTGATTAAATTGCTCATATCAATCTTCTTCGTTGAGTTTCTCGCTCATTGGTGAGCGGATTTCCTAACAGGCTATTCCCAATTGATAGGGGATCCGAGGTACCTACGATTTTAACGTCCTTATCCGAGAAGACGCGAAAGTCTAACCATTTACTGATGTCAATGTAAAGGTAGCTCTTTCTCCTCAATTATTTCAAGACCTTGAGTAGAGGTCCGACCAAGGATTGAACCCAGGTCTCCCAGCTTGAAAGGCAAGCATGGTGATCACCAAGAGCTGGTTAAACAACTCTGAGTGGTACTTCTCGACATGGTAACAACACGCGTAATAAGCTCATACACGTGGTATCACTCATTGCCAACAAGAACAGCAAGATGTGTTCGCCGAACAGACTTGTAGTTGGCAATACAAGTTCGTGACTCACCCTAACAAGGTTGTAATAAGTCATCAACAATTAACATTGTAGCAGGCCTGTATAAACTTGTCAACAAGCTGGGAACAAGCAATACCAATATAACCTTGTATTGTCTTGTTGGAATAACCTGGTAACAAGTCTGCTGCGTTCTTTCATCCAGTATTTGGACTGAAAAATAATTTACTACAATCAACGACAACGAAATATCACGTAGTTCAAAACTTCATAACGATCCAACGTTTTCAACTCCTCATCTGCCCATCAAACCACAAGCCTAGGATAACCGCAAAAGGAGACAAACATACCTGAAGCCATTCATTAATATATTTGAGAGCCACACCAGTATTCTTTCTGACTCCTTCTTCAGTAACCTTTCCTCCTTGGATATCTATTGTAATCAACTCATCCACTTCCACATGGACATCTTCTCTCAAGCGATGTTTTTGATGGTTTGCATTATGCATGCCTTGGACAAACACTTCTCTTGCAACCTGAAAAGAAAGACCTGTTATTATCATCACCAATACCATCATGATAGTTCCCACCATCATCACCACTATCATAATCATTATGATTACTGGTTATCATCACCATCATGGTTACCACCATCATCACTACCATCATCACAATAATTTTTCTCAATGCCACCATCACTATCACCACCATCACCAGCAAAATAGCACCAAGCACTGTCATGCAGCAGATGTTGGTCAACTGGCAATTACCAGAGTGAGTTCTTTTCATTACACCATGTGTAGTACTTTCAAGGAAATAAAATGTAGTTGAGTCTTCTTGCTCCAATGAGTGTTAACATTCAATTAAATGAAACTTACCAAAGGTTAATTACTAACCTGCACGAGGTCAGGGTGTGCTACCCATGTGCCATCAAAGCCATCTGCGACCTCCCGTTCCTTGTCCCCTCTGACCTGAGAGAAAGCTCTTCTGTTCACCTCTTCATCATGTCTGCTTGGAATGAACGCGGACATTCCTCCCATGGCATGTGCGCCATGTTTGTGGCAGATTTTCACGAGGCGTTCTGTATATGCTCGCATGAAAGACACTGTCATGGAAACCTGGAAGGCAGAAGATTAACTGGATGCAGTGCTAACACAAATTGAAAATTGAATAAGGACAGTTGATTTGGTACCCTTGGTTTCAGAGGTCTATTTTCATTGTATACAATACTAGAAATGGCAAAGGAAAAATAAACCTCCCACAATGAAGATTTGGTGAGACTGGTAGCTTGCACAGTATTCAATGAAATGATAAAAGGAAATTGAAATATGAGACAGTATCATGCACTTAGCTACAGCCTACCGAAGGCAAGCTATCTCTGTGGCCTCACCTGTTTCCTGTCAGGTAACACAGCTTCAGGTTTACTCTGAAGACGTTTAATAATGCTAAAGATGTAATCCCATCTGCCTGCATTTGCTCCACAGCAATATTCTCTCAACTCATAGATCATTTCTTCAATATCTACTGCGGCCGGGAGAGTTTCAATCATGATTGTTGCACGGATTGTACCTAGACAAGAGATGGATCATCTGTCAAAACATGTTGTTGGTGACTGGAAGATCAGGTATTCTGTGTAAACCCAAGATAACCTGGTGAAAATAGTGTGATCTGTATAGAAGGCAAATCATGAAACTGTCTACCAAAGTTATAATGGGACATTTATATGAAAATCAGCCCACCTTGCGGCACATACATGTAGTCTTCAGCAGCCTGAAACACCTGGTTCCACAGCCTGCATTCAAGGTAGGTCTCCATTTTGGGAAGATAATAATATGTAGCAGAACCTCGGCTTATTCTCACATGAATGTTGTGAAAGAAATAAAGACCAAAATCAACCAAGGCCCCCGCCATCGGCAATCCATCACACTCGATGTGTCCTTCGTCCAGGTGCCAACCTCTTGTTCGCACAATCAAGCATGCAATCTTGTCTTTCAGTTTGCGCACAGAGCCTAGAATAATATAGGTTATTGAGTTTATATTACCGGTACAATATGATAGGGAATCAATTACAAAGTTATTCAGCTAAAAATATACCATCAGCATTTCGAAATGAAATGGTGCCTCGTTCAGCATCGATAAGATTTGCCTGTCCTTCAACAATATTCTTCCAAGTTGGGCATAATGAATCTTCAAAGTCGGCCATGAAGATGTCAGCACCACTGTTGAGTGCATTGATAACCATCTTCCTATCAGTTGGTCCAGTGATCTCAACATGACGTCGCTGGAGGTCTGGTGGAACTGCTGCAACCTTCCAGTTATCATCATGGTTAGGCTTCAGGTATTCAATTGGTTGGCCAGCATTGATGGCATGCTGTCGTTTTCTTCGTTTGTCTAGGAGCTGGAGTCTGTGGTAGTTGAAGCGTCTGTGAAGGTCGGCCAAGAACGCAAGAGCATCGTACGTTAAGACGCGCTCGTATGAAGGCTGGATAGCCCCTTTGATTAGGACTCCTGTGGAAGGTATGCATGGATCTTATTAATAATACTCTATGATTGCTAAGCATTTGCACTTTATTAGAAGAAATTTAGTAGTTAGGTGGCATGCATTTGCAATAAATAGCTATTGTGGAGATGGAGGGAAGAGAGCCCTTATCTGATAGGTTCCTGGATATGAGAGGATGCCCCACTTAAATCCCAAGAGTGGATAGCATCATAGCAACTGTCCTTATCAGGAGGGGGTGAGGGTAGAGACTATAGTGTTGCTGCTATCTAATGCCTGTTACCACTACCAAGAACGAAACAATTAGTTAACCAAGGATTTAAATTATATATGGGAGATAGACATGCGCTGGTTGAATACGTTGGCGTATTCGCATTGCTTGTCGTAAAATTTTGGGTTATGTAACAATTTTCTTCTGGCACAAAAATACAGTTGACATCCTGTCATGTGGGTAGATACAGGAATCAACACAGACAAACACACTACCTGGGGGACAATTCATCTCAGTCTCTTGCATTGGATTTATAGCGACCTGGAAAAATACAAGAAAAATATAAAATCAAAGGCCATCGTTGGGCGTCCATGGGGCGGGGTAGCAACGCAAAAACGTTTGCAACAAAAACTCGAAAGTTACTAGATATTTACATTTCATATTTACCGATAAAATTACAATTATTTACAAATATTAAACACTGTTGAATCTGCATTTGGCGCGAAAACAATCCGCGAAAACACATGTTATTACGCACATATCAAATTACAATTAAAAATATTTATACATCTAAATGTCAATTTCATATTATTGAATATTTGCTCGTTTTTTAGTTACATTACGCACAAATTCGGCACCAAAATAGCTTAACATACCCTTATAACGATGCTGAATTACATAAAGTTAAACGTCAAGTCAAAATATTTCACGAATTTTATGCAATTTGCTATCCGATTCTTTACAAATCGAATGTCAATTGGGTACAAAGTTCGAAATTAAACGTGCATGTCTACATGACCGATTTGTTAGTGTTTTTCTACCCTGAAACATTGTAAACAAGCTAAGAACTTGATCAATACATTTTTAAACAAATGCCATGCAAAAAATAAGAGTTTCAACGATTTTCTGTCGATAGATCAACGCCTAATTCAGAAATGCATACAATTTTTGATTTTGACTTGTCAAGCGTATAATTTATAAACGAGCATCCCAAAACATTTTGCAGACTTTGGGGCCATCAAATCTAAAATACTGCAAATACTGAACAACAAAGTTTATATTTGGATCATAAGTTACCTGAAAAAGATAAATACAGCCCAGCAACAAAGTGAATAGACGAATTCCTGTCTACGTGCAAGAAAATATGAACTTTGCACGTTGTTATCAAATTATAGTAAACACAGAAAAGCCTTTTAACCAATGAGCGTTCGCGAAATTGTTATTTTTAGCCAAGTAGCCAATCAGAACGCTGTGCCACGTTGTATTGAAATTAACATATCTTTTGTTTATAAATATACTACATGTGGTTTGGTACTGCATTTGATCTATAGTGGTGAGCAGAGAAGCACTTTGATTTTGATCCCTTTTGCGAGGCCAACTTTTCTCGTAGTTTTTGCTTATTTTAAAATGGCGTCGTTCAGGCAAGACAGATTCTCAGGAATCAAACGAGATTACACTCCTGAAACGGTCAGGCGTTTGTCAGGATCAGTGAAAATTGAATACACTCTGGCCCAACGCGGTGCCGAAAAACTCTGGGATTACATGACGGCTGGAGGCAAAGAGTATATCAACGTGCTTGGTGCTTTGACAGGTAAAGTATAAACGTTTGGTTTTTTAGTAGAGCATTGTTTTTCAACCGTTTTATCTCGTGGTACAAGCATAATGTAACTGTTATTGTATATATTTGATTTTGTGCCAAACATATAATAAAATCTTATCTTTTAAGGCATAAATATTTAAGCAAAGTGTTATACTTTAAAGCCAATTTATATCACAGCCTTACAGAAATTATTTGAAGAAAACTACAATGTCTATGTGTTTTCGTGTATAGAAATTCCACATCTTATAGTCCAAAGTCCAAATTGCCACCTACAAGACTCCCACATTAATTGCTCTTCCGATTTTGTAATTTAAATATTTACATCTAATAAAAACACTTTGCTACGATAAATTTGGGTAAAATATTCTTGAATTGAGAGCCAGTTTGTACGTAAAATAAATAAATAGATTTGATAATGTTACTGCCTGGGAAAGCCTGCATATTTTGCTAGTACAAAGAAGTCCCTAGCAACTATTTGAAAAACGCAGTTATTGTCTATAGCCTTTTGACCTTTGTCCTCTGTTATCAATGAAACGCTGTTATGTGACTCGAAAGTCAAAACTGCGGGGCATTCACGTTTCTACGCAAACAGATAAACAGAAACTATTGTGTAGTCAAAAACTTACCAAATACCATTCAAAATATTAAAAAGCAGAATCTATTTTAATATTTTTATAGTGGGCGCTACAGAATTGTTGATACATGTCTCCGAAACAAAACACGTGTGGTTGCTAATGTTTACTTTATACGTATCAACAGTGGCATTTAAATTTAAATTCGAATTCCGTTCCCTCCTAAATGATTTGCTTATTGTGAAATTTATTTATATGAAAGCTATAAATATCTAATATTTATAAGTTCTTACGTGCACGGAAATAAAAAATAATATGAGTTTTAATGCGTGGAATGTTCTTAGCAACCATTCTGGCCAACAATAAAGTTTTTGTGTGCTTTATTTTGGTTGCTGGGTAAATCCAGGGGGCCGGGTAAACCCCGCAATATATCACAGGGATAAATTATTCGATGACGTCATGAGATGATATCCGTTCGAACGCTGATCTCAAAATAACACTGAGCCACACTGGACAAAGCAACCTTTCTTTCAATCTCGTTTCTCGCGAGGCTTTTTGACTGTTGATTGACCACCATCTGCTCAATGATAGTGTCTTATACTATAATGAATTCATGTATTCTGTATTTTCCTAGAACCAGACTTAATAATAATACAAACAAATACAAACCATTTTAGAGATCTAATCTTACACTGCCCCTAGGCCTTCTGTCTTATTAACTACATATTAGAAATTACGACTTAAAATATTACATTAAACTAGTACAAAAATATATAGTACAGATTCAAAGAACTACAGTATAATTGTATTGCTTATACTGTAAGCTCTTATTTTAAAAAGGTATTAAGTAGTATTTAAAACACGAACACGGACTGCGAGTATTTTAAATGACTTAAAAAACGACCCATCTGATGTGTTTATTGGCGAAGTATATGTAAATGAACATGATTTTTTTATCACATATAAAACATTAAGCCAGTTTTCCACTAGGCGGTGATTTTTCAGGTGGAACTAATTAAGCCTGATTTCCACTAGGCGGAATTTTGCGCGCGCAGCGGAAATTTTCTTTGTCTTATAACGTAGAATGGCGTGGTTACATTTATTTGCTCTTTGACTAAAATGTTTAGCTGTATTATTGCTAAACATGCCGTTTTTGAGAATTTGGTTTTCAACTAGGTTGAGGCACCCAGCCACGCCATCAATCCCAGTAAAAACATTAGGTCACGTCAGCTAGTTTTCTATCCATTTATTTTATTATCCATGGTTCCACCTGAGAAATCACAAGACAAAGAAAAATTCCGCTCCGCGCGCAAAATTCCGCCTAGTGGAAAACCGGCTTTAAAACCGACACGACAGTGATTTCCTTTGTCTTTTCTTCATGAATTATTAATGAGTTCAAGTGATGTTGATTCTCTTATCTCGCGTGGAGCTATGGACGAAATTTTGATCTAGACAAGAAGGACGAAAAGGTTTGGTTGGGAATTGTTGTAAAATGAAGAAAATATAGCCCTGTGAAGTTCGCAAATTTTGTATATAATTTTTTTTTTACATTTACATATATTTGCATTACGCGCGGGGAAAATAACCATTTTTGAGTTATTTTTACCGCGCGTAATACAAATATATACAAAATTTGCGAATTTCACAGGACTATATTTTCTTTATTTTACAATATTTCGCAACCAAACTTTGCAATTTTACTCATTCTAAGATGCTCTTTCTAGCTGTGGTGTTGGATTTCGTTCTTCTTGCCTTGATCAAAATTTTGTCCACAGCTGGAATCACACATTAAATAACGTTGCACCACTTTATGGCAAAGTTTTTTTTGTCTAACTGTTAGTTTTGTTCGCGGTATCACAGATCATTGCCCATATTTAATTTAACTTTACATCTGTTCATGAAAATTTCAGGAATGCAGGCGGTGCAGATGGCAAAGGGCGGGTTAAAAGGCATCTACCTGAGCGGTTGGCAGGTCGCAGCCGATGCAAACTTGGCTGCACAAACATTCCCGGATCAAAGTTTATACCCAGCCGACTCCGCTCCGAAGTTGGTCGAGAGAATCAACAATGCTTTCCAGAGAGCAGATCAGATCCAGCACATGGAAGGAGGCTATCCTAAAATGGATTATTTTCTCCCAATTGTTGCCGACTGCGAAGCTGGATTTGGTGGGCCTTTGAACGCTTTTGAAATCGTTAAAAATATGGTAAGTATAGAGCTGGTTTTTCACTCGTGAATTCCTTCGTGAGCCTCACGAAAAACCAGCTCTAAAGTATCGAATACTTTTATTTGTCAAGCCTGTTTTCCGCTTCAATCGTAACGTGGCGTTTTCTGTCGATAGCTTCACCATCTTGTCTGGATCAGTACTCAGTAGGGGTTTTCTTCTCTAACGCTTTGAAATAAACAGACGTGCAGAAATACATAAAAACCAAACAGCAGGGTTAGTGCTAATCCAGCTTTGAACAACCGGCCTCAGATCATTTTTTTCAAGCCTCATAAAATTGACCTTTGATTTGTGTAACCCAGATTAGACTTTCGTATTTATAAGTTAAAGTTTCTTTTTATTGACTTTCAAAAAAAATAATTGACATTCAAACTGCCGGTTAAGGTACTCAGTATTTTGTCAGCGACAAATATGGGAAAATATCAGTAGGACATTAGTGAAATTAACCCCGTTTAATTTAAACCCATGAGCAAAGCAACAATTTAGCGCTTAGTTTTTAAACTTGTTTTCTAAAATATTTTTCACTCTTCGTGTAGATCAAGGCTGGTGCCTCGGGCATTCATCTGGAAGACCAACTGGCCTCGGAGAAGAAGTGTGGTCACATGGGCGGCAAGGTCCTGGTACCCACTCAACAATTTATCCGACTTTTGAACGCCGCGCGATTAGCTGCTGACGTCATGGGCGTGACGACCGTTATTGTTGGCCGTACCGATGCCAACTCGGCCGGGTTAGTGACGTCGGATATTGATCCTCGGGATAAACCTTTCCTAACAGGAGAACGAACCCCTGAAGGCTTTTTCCGCAGTCGTGCCGGGTTAGATCAAGCCATCGCGCGAGCCTTGGCTTACGCACCCTATTGTGACGTCCTCTGGTGCGAAACAAGCAAACCGAACATAGAGGAAGCACGAAGATTTGCTCAAGCTGTCCACGCTAGATTCCCTGGGAAGCCGCTCGCGTACAACTGTTCCCCCTCGTTCAACTGGAAGGCTAACCTCAACGACCGCGAAATCGCTGTATTTCAAAAAGAACTGGGACGACTTGGTTACCGATTCCAATTCGTAACGTTGGCTGGTTTTCACTCTCTAAATCATGCCATGTTCAAGTTAGCTCGTGATTACAGAGACAATGGCATGACGGCGTATACGAAAATACAAGAAGACGAATTCAATCAAGCGAAGTTTGGTTTCACGGCGCACAAACATCAACGTGAAGTCGGAGTGTCGTATTACGATGCCATAGCTATGGCGGTGAGCGGTGGAAACAGTTCAGTGACCGCTTTTAAGGGTTCGACTGAAGACGAACAATTTAAGCATAAATTGTAAGGTTTTAGGCGTACGTTGTAAAAAGTGGCATTAGGTACAAATTTTAAGAAATATATGCCGAGTATGGCGGGTCGGAGGTCGGTCAATTTTACGTAAATTTAACGTTTAAAAAAGTGATATACTGCATGAACTAGTAGGATTTTAGTTTTCTTTTTAGTTAATTTTACCATTCATTCGTCCCATTTTATATTATTTACGTTGTTCAAATATTTCCATTTCTTGCTCGAAAAATGTTGTATTAGTCTTCGAAATTAGGTTATTTACTATAATATACATTTTCTGTAAATACAATATGTATAATTTTTACTTAGCGAGTTTTATTTAGTATTTGATTAATACTTTACTTCCATTCGCTGTATGTATATTCCTATCTTAAGTTCTTGTGAAAATAAAATTGTTTGATCTTTAATTTCTTTTATACTTGGTATTTAATTTCGTATGCGTAAACGCGTCAAACGGACAGATGTACTAGCAGTTTATAATCACGATATCAACTTGACATTGAACTCTGTCAAAGTACGCTTCAATTTGGAATTGCATAAAACATTCAATTCGTGCTCCCGTTCCGTGGAGCAAGCAAATTCATCCGGGCCTTGTCCACAACCCCCCTGATTGCCAACACATGGATACCCAGGATGCACCATGAACTCACAGATGGACGGTGGTGGTTGTTGCTGGGTCTTTGTTGCTTTGTAAGTCTGGATAATTCGTTCAACATTCGTATGTTTGCCCATCAAAGATATACCCATAAATAATGCTGGAAATCTAAACACATAAGATACAATTTTCCATATTTGAAAATAGAATAAAAATGTGGCGTATTTATAAAAATGCATAAAAATAGGTACGCAATGCGTACACACCTGCTCAGTAAATAATATGCTACAATTATTCAGGTTGACAAATTTAATAGATGATTGTGTAGCTTTAATGGTAATACTGTATATTTTTTTGGGACATGACTGTCATTTTTCCAAATTTTCAATGAATGCTAACCTTATATGATACTTGGTGTAAATATCCATTGCTGTGCTTGCATCTTCAAAAACTTTGTTATAGAAGTCATTGTTGCCATCGAACCAGCGACCTAGCTCACTTTCAAATGGAATGCGTATCTGATTGAGAGAGTATAAGTTCATGACTTCTGCAATGACGTCTCGTATTTCTGGCAGTACATGGATATGCTGGTGGCCATCGACGTGGTTAGGACGGTAGCCTACATGTCCAATGAATGTTTCTATTTGTGCTTTGACCTCATTCCTGAAATGTATTGAGTATATAAATATAATTGTGGTTGACCTGTGCCAGTGTAGGTAGAGGCAATTATAACAAAACTTTGGTTGGTAGGGATTCCCGAAAAAATACCAGGAGAAATTCGACGTTTCGAGCGAAGGCCCTTCGTTGGGCCATTGTCTATTCTATTGTGAAACATTTGTGTTCATCAAGAACATGTATTAGTTGGTTTAGGAGGGTTTTATAACCACTGATCAATGCTAACTTTGTGTAGGGGTGTCAACAGTTAGAGGGAGGGGGCCACCCCACCCTTAGATCAGTGTATGGGTGATCTGCCCCCGCCCAGAATATTTACCCTCACTCTTTGCAAAAATTGTAAAAATTAACCAAATTCATTACTCGACATGGGACATGTTAATTTCTCCACGGGATAAAGCGTCTCTAAATCCAAATTTTCCGCGAAAAAAGCAGTTCCCTTCACTTGTCAAGGAAGTATTGCCATTCTCACTAACTGGCTTGCCCTCAGTCAGATTGAGATGAATGCCCAATATCAGTCCATGTTCTTGTGCAAGTTTTACAGCAGTTGTTCTAGCAGAAAAACCGTTAACGAGCAGCGATGCGCGGGTTATAATTCCATTATTAAACGCTTCTATTATTCCTTTGTCTCTCTGCTGTGCATAGCCAAAATCATCAGCGGTCACTATCAAGTATTCGCGTTTTGGGGCATCTGAAGCCAACAAACCATCCTCTTTTAGTGAATTAAACGAATTTTCCGGTTTCATGTCAAAATTTTACAAAAAAAAAACATATATTTTTTGACAAAATTGCATGGATTTTTAAATTTTTTACATTATATGAGAATAAAATTGACCGCTCCCCCTAATTTAAATTTGTAATTTGTACAACACCCTCCTGGAAAAAAGCAACATGGCCGACGAAAATGGTAGGGAAAACTCAATATTACTTTTAAATGTTTCAATTTTTCTACTTTAAATACTTCTTTACGTCTAAGTAACAATAAAAACTTTCTTATGTTATCTGAAGTTTGTATATATTCATTTAGGTATTCTTTGAGTGTAATTTTCAATGTTTTTCGGCATATTTTTTGTAGATGAGAAAAAATCACGTGCCGTAGTTTCGTTCATATCGGTTGGTGTAGTGTTGGTTATTGGCCTTCCTGTTTGGTGGAATACAACTAAAGTGTACAGAGCAACACTCCCGCAAGCTGATATACAAGAGTTACCAAATGTAAAGGTATAAGAGAATTAAAAGTCACTCATTTTAACACTTTGAAATGGCTGGGCACTGACCAGACTGCAGAGTACGGCAAGTGCACACCCGAGATTTTTTTTGGCCAATGGTATTGCACACTTAAACATATTTCAAATATTTTCCAGTTTTGTCAGGCATTAAAATAAGGACTTCTAAGACAAGTGTAATATAACAACCATGCACCTGAAAATCGGGAACGCTGATTCATGGGCACAAATGAAAAATGTCCATTAAAGTTTTGAATTTCTACAGCAGAGTTTTGCGATCATCAGGTTGTTATGATTAAACAAAACCGTATAGCATGTAAGCATGGGCACAAGAGAACTTTTAATTGGTCCGATTTCCTCGAGGCGCCACCATGGTTGGCGCCGAGCGGAAAATTTTTGAAATTTGGAGTCCCTACATTGTCGGAAATGGTATTTTCGAGTGCACACTTTTCCATTTACAACTCAATTACAAGGACATGCACATTTTCCTTTTACAGGACACAAAGTGTGTCAAAAACACGTTATTTTGTACGTGTTCATAATGACTTTTAACTCCGATCGAAATATATATTCTTGTTTGTTCGTCAGAATTTGGACCACGTTTTGTTTTCCTGAGAGGCAGAAATTTTAGTTATTTGTACAAATAAACAATCATTGTTTAATATCATTAAAACATGTAGCTATTTACAAGTGCACACTTGACTACGTCAACTGAGGATTGCACACTTGCACACCTGAATTTTTGTCTTGCACACCCGAGATCTCGTCGAAAACTGCCATACTCTGCAGTCTGGGGCACTGACTGTTTTTGTTTAATGTATATTTAATAATTATAGGTGAAGATTAAGGTTGCTTTGACAGTAATTTTTGAGCGAGATGAACAAAGACAGGAGGATTTCTTGGACATCTTGTCTGATAAATTAAACATCAATGACACAGGTCTGTAAACAGAATTTAAGCCTTCCAAATCTATTCTAGAATCGGCTATTACATTTAAAAACCAACCCCCCTGTCGAGAACCTCTGCTTTTGGGGATTTTTACCCCTCTGGAATGCAAAAAAATCTGTGTAATTGACCCCTCTGGAAGAGATTTGAACCCCCTCTGGAAGTGCATTTTTGCTTTTTAACCCCTCTGGAAAGAGCATTTTTCTTCCATTTTTCCCAATTACGCCTCTGGAAAAAATGACTAATTTCCCCCTTGGAAAATGAAGTCCTCGATGAAAGTGCGAATTGATAGAAATGTAATAGCCCAATTAAGAATGTTTGAACGATGTTTAATAGATTACTCTTAAATTTATCCTCAGTTTGACTGACAACATCTGAAATATTTTAGATGATGAAAATAATCCTGTACACATCACTTTCAAAGTGAATACCAGAGAATCAAATGCAGAAGAAAAACAACTGTTTACATCAGTTAATAATTTAGAAAGTAAGAAATAAATATTTTATGACAATCAAATGTTGTTTTACATAGCACAAGCCATTCTCTTATCATAATCATATTATCGATATCTATGTGTGAATGATCATTACAAAATAATTTCTAAATGTATAACCCATTGAGTGGCAGCACTCTTCCCTTGACAATTAGTAAAATCATCTGGCATTAGACAGAGTAAAATTATAGTAAAGTAGGGTGTCTCTGGGTGCAATGCAATTTCATGGGTTAAACCGATACATTTATCAGCAATGTTACAGTGAAAATACAAAAAGTGTCCCACTTCCGCTTCTGTAGTTTGTTGTGATTTACTGTAATTTGTTCTGTTTTTCTGTAGCGATTACCGATTTATCGGCAAATACTGCAATAAAATTTAAATTTCGTTCCTTTTATGCAATGAAACTAACGAAAAATGTATTATTTCCCTTTGCTACAAATTCTCATATTTAAAAATAGAAAAAACTAAGTTTTATCGCGGTATTTGCCGATAAATCGGTAATCGCTACAGAAAAACAGAACAAATTACAGTAAATCACAACAAACTGCGGAAGTGGGACACTTTTTGTATTTTCACTGCAATAATTACAGTAGTTTATGACTGTTGATTTGTATTATTTTAGATTTGGATGATAGCTTACAAGAGTTGTGGAAACCAGATATTGGAACAGTGGAGTATAGATTGATTGTTTTATCACAGCAAGGAGAGTTGTCAAAGTTGGCACAATGCTTTGTTGGAAAATATCGACATGCTATAGTTCTGTATGATGAAAGTAAGTCCAATAACATGCTGTGTAGAAAAATTAATGGTAACTGATTTCACCATCACCACCATCATTACTGTTATTACCACCATATCTACAATCACCATTGTTACCATCATTACCATCATCACCACCATCATTATCACCATGGCACCATCCTCACTGCCACCATTATCACCATTATCATCGTTACCATCACCATTGTTACCATCACCATCAACATGGCACCACCAGTCCTCACTGTCACCATCAATCCTCACTGTCACCATCAATCCTCACTGTCACCATCAATCAACATTATCATCATTGAAACCATCGTTACCATCACCATTGTTACCATCACCATCAACATGGTACCACCATCCTCACTGTCACCATCATCATCATTACCACCATTGTTACCATCACCATCGTTACCATCACCATTGTTACCATCAACATGGTACCACCATCCTCACTGTCACCACCATCATCACCACCATCATTACCACCATTGTTACCATCACCATTGTTACCATCAACATGGTACCACCATCCTCACTGTCACCACCATCATCACCATCATCATTACCACCATTGTTACCATCACCATTGTTACCATCAACATGGTACCACCATCCTCACTGTCACCATCATCATCACCATCATCATTACCACCATTGTTACCATCACCATTGTTACCATCAACATGGTACCACCATCCTCACTGTCACCATCATCATCACCATCATCATTACCACCATTGTTACCATCACCATTGTTACCATCAACATGGTACCACCATCCTCACTGTCACCATCATCATCACCATCATCATTACCACCATTGTTACCATCACCATTGTTACCATCAACATGGTACCACCATCCTCACTGTCACCATCATCATCACCATCATCATTACCACCATTGTTACCATCACCATTGTTACCATCAACATGGTACCACCATCCTCACTGTCACCATCATCATCACCATCATCATTACCACCATTGTTACCATCACCATTGTTACCATCAACATGGTACCACCATCCTCACTGTCACCATCATCATCATCATCATTACCACCATTGTTACCATCACCATTGTTACCATCAACATGGTACCACCATCCTCACTGTCACCATCATCATCATCATTACTCATTACCACCATTGTTACCATCACCATTGTTACCATCAACATGGTACCACCATCCTCACTGTCACCATCATCATCATCATCAATAAATCAGTTCATCAATACAATCAGTGTCATCAATACAATCAGTTCATCAATACAATCATGACATAATAATCATGTCATCAATAAATCATGTCATCAATACAATCAGTGCATCAATACAATCAGTGCATCAATACAATCATGCATTAATATAATCAATGTCCCCCCCCCCCGGTGCTCAAGGTACGCCCCTGTACATGAGTGTTATGAGCGCTTTATTTGATGATTTTCAGTGCAACAGCACATTTAGATATCGTCTTGTATTTCTCTTAAAGGATTTTGAAATTGAGAACAAAAAACTGCGGGAAACACTCAACGAATATAACACTGAATTTGCTGAAGTTAAAAACCAAGGTATAAATACTGTTACATACAGATTGTGATTCTCTAGTGCAAAGCTCACAGACATAGAGTTAAGTATTTTACTATGTATGTATTAATATTTCCAGAGGTGACAATCAATCGATTGAGAGAAAAAGTTCGAGAGTATGAAGATAAAATTGAGGATACAGCCAAGGTGTGTACTGGGGTGATTGTGAATGCAAAAGAGTCTTCCATAATTGATAATTTATAGTAAAATTAGTTTCTTCCTGTAGTAATACTGCATGGATCAATAATAGATTATTCTTGCTGGACCTCTAGGAAGAACAGTTTATCTAGTATAGATAAAGTTTGTTTAGTTTAGGTTTCTTTCTGTAGTAATACTACATGGATCAATAATAGATTATTCTTGCTGGACCTCTAGGAAGAACAGTCTATCCAGTATAGATAAAGTTAGTTTAGTTTAAGTTTCCATCTGTAGCAAGGCTAGAGGAATAAGAGATGTCTTTTACTGGACTTCTATGGAGAGCAGTTTAGAATTTATAGAGTTATTCAATATAAATAGAGTTATTAAAATATTTCTTTGTGAACAACTGTCAAGATTCAGATTTTTTATGTACAGATACGAGTGAAAGACAAAGAAAAAGAACTACAAAAAATTTTTGCTGAAAGAGAAAGGTGTAATTTTGATAGATTTAAATATGATTGTGACCGCTGTCTCTCACTAGCATCTTTCCATTTTCAGATGCTAACCTAAACACTTTTCATCCTAGACAATTACAAGAAACTCAACTTGAAGTGGCGAAGAAATTGGGAGAAACAGAACAAGAAGTGGTTGCATTAAAAGCAGGTAATTAGCTGTATCAGTTCTGTAACTGTTCTTCCTAGAAGTGGATGGAATTTTGATCATGGTAAATATTGTTACTTGTTTTAAATCCTGTAGCTTTGGAAAGTGCTCAGTCTGAACTGTTTGATGTAAAGTCAAAGTTAGATGAGGAGAACGAAGCAAGGTTAGTAATCACAATTTCTTTGCTTTTAAAAACATTGGTGTTGATAAATTAAAGTACAATTTGTAATGAAAGTTTAAAATTATTTTTAGGGGTTCTGCAATTGAACTATTGGAAGCTGATGTTGAGAGAGCCAGTCAGGTAACAATCTTAACAATCGTATTGTGTACTGTGTAGCTCTTACAGTATTCTTGTTTTGTTGTTATGATCAACCAATATCGCAAAGCTAGTTTATATAGATTGTTGGCGACCCTGATGTAGTGTCTACATACAACTTGTACTTTACTGAGTTTACTTTATCACTTCTAGAGAGCGCTGCTAGCAGAACGTTATGTAGAGTCATTGACTGAGCAGTTGAACCAAGTGAAATCAGAACTCCAGGTAAAGTTAAGGACTATTGTTTCATGTTAAATCTTGTGGTTAATACATTTCTAGCGTATATAAATTCACTTTTAGCAAACGTATATGACTTGTGTCGACTCACTTTATCTTCTTTTTCTTATCAAGACGTCTGATGAAAAATCACGGCCAAATGTGGTATGACTTTTAGTTTCTCTTTGAAACAAATGATAGCGATATTACATTTATTAAACGACGTTGCGATGCTACAACGTACAGTACATCATTTTCAAGTTATAGTAATTACATATATATTGCTATAACTTGAAAATGACGCATGCTGTAGCATCGAAACGGTGTTTAATAAATGTAATATCACTATCATTTTTTTTTCTAAATTATTTTCAAAAACGTTTTTGTAGTTTTTTCTTGTTTTTATTAACTTATAATGGCCTCTTTATAACGGCCTCTATACAAAAGTCTATTATACGATAAGTCCCAAGTGAAGTCGGTTTATCACTTGTTCTACACAACCTGAAAACTTGTTCAAATTCTTGACAGGACGATGCATTTCACTCAATCTCAAGGGCGACATTGGAACGAGAACTTTCAGCGAAAGAAAAGGAGGTACCCACTCTACCATGCAGAATATTCAAGTACGGTTTAATGGGTAGCTTGCGTAGCACCCGGTTTTTGGGGCGAGGATACAAAGCTTTTAGGTATGATAAAGCTGTTAATATGTTTTTGTTTGCTTCTAGATTGGTCAATTGGTGGAAGACATTCAACGTCTTCAAGCTGCCATGAATAAAATGCGTGAAGCAGGAATACATCAGGTACTATCAGACAATGTTAACCCAGTAAATAGCATTGTGCCCTCATTCACCCTACCTTGTTATTTTACTCTGCCCAAAGCCGGTTTTCCACTAGGCGGAATTTTGTGCGCGGAGCGGAATTTTTCTTTGTCTTGTGATTTCTCCGATGGTACTCCGCGCCCAAAATTTTACTAATCAAGGCAAGAGGTCTGGGCAAATATTGTTTTAATATGTTACGTCTGGTATTTATCGCAGGTTACTTCCCTAGAGGAACAGTTGGCAAGTAAATCTGAAGCCATTCACAAACTGGTGAGTTCCAATAATACACTCTTCTGGAAAGCGCGTCAATTTTGGCTATAGAGCCTCGTTTTCGTGTGCACGTGACAACATCGCTTTCACGAAAACGGGGGGGGGGGGGCTGGGGGCTTCAACAAAGTTTTCGTCTTTATCACACAATTAATCAATTAACTCTCTCTCGGTACGGTACTCTCTACTTCATTACCACTTGCAGCCTAAAGGTGCAGACACACCGGATGCGATTCAACAATGCGGTGCGATTTTTAGTTTTTGAACATTAATAAAACAGCCAATAAAAATAAATTTTAAAAGATATGTAGGCCAAATAACTCAAAATGTAATAGCGCTTCTAAATATTTGGAAAACTTAAATTAGGATCAAAGTTGGAACACTTAAATTAGGATAAAATGAGAGGCACTCACCCCCTGATAATAATCAAAATGGCGAACGTCCAGGGGGATGCCTCTCATAAGCGCACTAGCTAGGACTATTGCGTCAGCATTTTGATGACGAATCATGGCATGGCAGCAGTTACGCTTGGTTGAGTCACAGATGATAGATAATACCAGATGTCTCACTCAGCCAAAATTGTGTCCGCGATTTTTTATGAGCACGCGTTGGCCGCCATTTTGGTAGTAAGTGTAATCCATGCCATGAAACGTGAGCAATCACGCATTTTGGCAGTAAGTGTCGCACGCGTCATCTGGCGTGATAGCCTCGCGAAAATCGCGGACACGAAAATCATAGGGATAGATATAGAGTGATACACATCTGGTATTATCTATCATCTGTGGCTGAGTCGACCTTCTGTGTGTGTTTATTCTGTGGCCTTGTTTTGCCCAAGCTCTTGCTGAGCACATTGTATTGGATAAAAAAAATTAGAAATTTATCCCTAAGTTTGCACACTGTTAACCATCATGTGGATGTTCGCTGCATCTCCTGACAATAGGGAGTTTACGCTCTGCGACTCGGCCGGCTCGACGACGCGGTCTAAATTTTAGCTCAAGAATGAGCGCTAAGCAATTCAATTACTGTAATAAATATTTGACTCTTTCAAATAACCTTACAAAATGCTACGTTCGGCTGAAGCGATGCAATGTTTGCTGTAATTTTGACTTTTAGTAATACCTCTTGTGTCGCATTAAGCTTTCGCGTTGCCTGAAAGACGTAATAATGCTTTTTTAACGTTGTGTTGAGAATGACAACGCGGTTGACAATGCTCATGGGACCACAAATTATTGACAGCTTTTGTCTTGCATGACAAATTTCTTTGTAAATTCTTTGTAGGTTTGCATGGCTATAAAACACATAATACTATTGTTTGTGGAAACACCAAATTTCTTTGTTTTGAAAGCGCGTCGTCGAGCCGGTCGCGTCGTAGATCGTAAACTCCCTAATTTGTTCTAGGGAACCTGCATGTGGCGAACTTCCTGGGCCCTGGCACTACATTGTTGTATTTTTAGGTAGTTGCCGAATGCCGAATCTTATTAAATCATTAAATCAAACTATGCATGCTTGCATGATTATAAGGTTGAATAGCGACAAGCATTGTCCAAGCCCAGTTGGTGACGAAAATATTTGCATGCTAAAATTATGATTTCATCAGCAGATTCCAATGTGAGTTTGTTGTGTAATTTACCGGTACGTAAACGTACAATATTAACATGGAGCAGTATTCGATGAAATCATGAATCATAATAAAAATACTTTTTTCCATAATAAGACATAGGTTCATACGTGCGAAACTTCAGAATCTTGTCACAGATATACACTTGCCTTGAATTCTGAATTTTGCTCACCAGGATAATAATAAAAAATGCAAGTCATCTCGGTGCGAGCGGATATTGTGGCAAAAATAACCATTCAGCAGTAAGGAGAATTTGAGGTAATCAACAGTTATAATACTTGACGTTTTCAGAACCTCCATGCTTTTTAATTTTTCTGTAATTCATATTATTCATAATTTGGACCTTATTCTTGGTATAGACAGTACTAAAAATAATACCCAAATCCGAGCAAATGAGTTCCATTGCCACAATATATCGTTAGACTTATTTCAAAGTATGTCGTCAGACTTTTTTCAAGATATGTGGTCAGAATTATTTCAAGGTATGTGGTCATATGTTGTCCCCCTCATCATCAAATATGTTGTCGTCCTCATCAAATATGTTGTCCCCCTCATCATCAAATATGTTGTCGCCCTCATCAAGTATGTTGTCGCCCTCATCAAGTACTGTATGTGGCAAGGATAATCAGTTGCCCTACTGCCAAGATAAGGGAGTGTTCATTATTTATACCCGGGGTTGGTACCGAAGAGAAACTAATCGAAAAGGGAAGAAAACAACCACCCACCCTTTCGGTCAACCATTTTTTTCCCTACCCAACTATTGCATGACTTGGATTTTTATTTTACCCAACCCAATTTCAAAATTATACAAGTATTTTACATATATACATATATATTATTATACAAGCTAGGCCACTATAGTATAAATATGCAATACTATGCATATTTGGTATACTATAACTGAATGTCAAATATAATCATTTGTACCTTCACAAGTTCATATTATGTTCCCAAGCCTCCACGTTCCTGCAGTCCTACCATATCTCGTTGTTGTAATCAGAGGGGATGGGGAGTTTGAGTTTAGTTTTCCTTGTGGGGAATGAATGGATATTTCCATATTTTGTTCAATTCAAGGTTTGTATTGAAAATAATTTACCCACCCATAGGCTTTGTTCAAATAATATTTACCCAACCCTTCATACCCCAGAAAAATGGCTTACCCAACCCATTTCTCTTCGGTACCAACCCCGGGTATAAATAATGAACACTCCCTAACGCTGAACGAAAAGATGTGGAAAACCCGGCGCCTTCTGGCACCACTCTCTTCTGCAGAGAACTCTGCAAACAGGTTTTACAATAAAATTAGCAGCGTTGCCATTGGGAGTATTAGCGATTTTCTTGCTCTATGTTGATATAAACATTGACCCCATTTTAAGATCGGAAAAAATTCACAGTGCAACCACTTATGTGCTAGCTGGTGTATTCGTGCTAGAATGCGTGGGAAAGTACTTTCCAGTAGTTGGAATGGTGGTCCTAGTCATCCGTCACGTGATAGCATTCGAGAAGACTTTGTACATTGCCAATGTAGCCGTGTTCTTCCCGGATTTGAGAAAACTGCTTAATCAGTTTTCGTGGCCCTTGACTTATGCGAGCGCACTTTTCTTTGTGATACTACAAAGATATGTTCGTTTATTTCCTTTGAACTCTCGTCTACGAACCGTTCATGTGGTCATAAATAACGTATGCCTGAACTGGATCGTCTCCATGATTTACATATACAACCTCCTTCCAATGGTTATGGACACAAAAGACGAAACAAAGCAAGTGATATTACTAGCCATTACCCCGTTCCTGCCTGTAATACCTGTTGTTATTTGCGATCGCTGTACTTTGATTGAAATCTCTAAAATCACCAACCGAGTGTATGGTTTCGTTTTTGTTTGTTTGAGCCGTGGAATCGTTATTTCTCTATGTCGTATCATACAAGCCGATTTCACGAGTATATGGCTATTCATGGGAGTGTCTTTGTCCCTAGGTTTTCTCAAAGTGGCCGGCAAAGCAACAGAAGAGCTTCGGGGCAATGTAATGGCATACTTTTTAGACCTCCAAGAAATCCCAAATCTCCAAGGTTCATGGCAGATATCGAAATCCAAGATATCCTGTTTGAATGGATAACGCTTATTCTCAGCCAAACTTTGGTTGCACTCTCGCTGATACAAACCTGTGGGAATTCACACTGGGATGTTCTCAATAAGTCCCTTGTCAGGATTGCTATTGGACTAGGCATAGATTTTATTTTCAATTGTTTTTCCATCTTTATTCAAATGCGTTGGTGCCATGTTCCACTTCACACGGTCTGGTTAAATCACTGGAAATATCACATGCTGGTTAACGTCATCGCCCTCGCGATAATCTTGATTATCTACACACCAAGCCTTATCACAGCTTATGGAATACAAGGGCAATTTAGAAAATATGGAAATGACAATTGTACATCGGTCTTTACACAGTGGTGAAACAGATGCAAAACAAGACTGACTCGTCATTAGTATAGCTTAAGAAACTAATTATGTACATGCTCATCCAGACATTGACCACTGGCCTATATAGTGTTATATGAATGGAAGAAACAGTGTACAAACAAACATTATAAATAAGGCTTGTCTCAGAACGACATTTTAAGCTATGTAATAGTTTGCCGCATGCATGCATAGTATTAGGTTGCGTTCAGACTGAGTGACCGGCACTGGTGCCCAATGTTCAAAATGGTTCCCAAAACATGTTGAGCACAGTGCCATTGTTGAGTACTACCTCTAGAAGTAACATCATCATTACCACCATTGTTACCATCACCATTGTTACCATCAACATGGTACCACCATCCT
>CACRXK020005058.1:0-29394 GCA_902702795.2 Paramuricea clavata
AAACGACAAAACGAGGACCCCAGGTCCGTGGACTACCTTCGTGGACCTGGTCCGTGGACCACTCTCGTGGACCACTCTCGTGGACCACTCTCGTGGACCACTCTCGTGGACCACTCTCGTGGACCACTCTCGTGGACCACTTGCGAGACACCAGATTTTTGGGGTTTGAATTCTTGACTGTGCATGCAAAAATGTGCTCGAGTCGAGTTCAGTCATTATTATCATTGTGGAAACTTTACACAAAATGTGAAGTTCTAAATCGATTCACTACATGACCGTTCTAAAATATAAGCGTGCAATTACGACTTTAATGCAATGTTTCCGAATATATGCCCTTAAAATTGGTAGTTTTTTTTTTCTCGATCGCTACAGGAAATGCAAGAAAAGCAGTAATCGAGCTTCAAAAATTAATATTTTTGGGAGAGGACCTTCAGGCATTGAAAGGTCATTGGAACTTACGACTTCTACAGTTCAAGTGATTTTTTTACAGTAAAATTCGAATAATTCAGTAAAATCCTTTGACCACCCCCCCCCCCCCCCAGATTCTCCACAGTATTCCTATATTTTTTAATGGAACCCTGACTACATTTTTTCAGCATTTTTACAGACTTTAAGTATTCACTTTTCATCAACCAAAACTGAATTGATTGTGTAATAAATAATGGAAATGAATAATGAAATAGTTCCCGCCAATCTCGGCTCCCTAAACTCGGAATAATAGTGCTTGGTCTATTGTTCGGTAGGCGAAATTTCGCAAGTGGTCCACGAGAGTGGTCCACGGGAGTGGTCCACGGGAGTGGTCCGTGGTCCACGAGTGTAGTCCATGGACCAGGTCCACGAAGGTAGTCCATGGACCTGGGGTCCGCGTTTTGTCGTTTCCCTGTGATTACGCTGGTCAATTTGCCGAACAATTATTCACATCGTCCTTTTTTCCATTAATCACTAAAGCAACACGAATAACTGATGACACTGCAACGCTAATTGATAATATTTTCACAAATAATTTAGAAAAACTTAATGATAGTGTAAATGGTGTTGTTTTTAGCGATATTTCAGACCATTTACCTATTGTACATATTTTTAATTCAATTATATTGGATAAAAACAGAAACACAAATGAGACTACAGTAACCTATCAAAGAGAATATAATAAAGCTAACATAGAGTCGTTCAAAGACGCAGTTAAAAATATTTCCTGGAATGAAGTATTAAACGAATCTAATGACCCTGAAAAGGCTTATAATGAGTTTTTGAAATTATTTATGGGTGTATATGAGGCACATTTTCCACTTAAAAGAAAAGAAAACAAAACAAAAATAAATAAAATAAAGAGTCCATGGATGACTAGATGTATATTAAAGTCAGTTGAAATAAAAATAAATTATACAAAACCCTTCTTAAAAATCCAAATAATAAAAATAGGCAAAAATACACAAAATATAAAAATAAACTAAACCATATCATAAAAATTGCAAAGAACATTTATTATGAAGAACAGTTAATTAAATACAAGAAAAATTCAAAAATGATGTGGAAAACGCTAAATGAACTACTAAATAAACCATCTAAAAATATAAAAGTATCAAAAACGTTTGTAGAAAGTTGTTCATCAAATATAATTGAAGACCCGAATGAAATAGCTAGCAAATTCAATGACTACTTTATTAACATAGGTCCTACTCTAGCAAACAAAATCAAACACAATGAAAATGAGAGTTTTGAAAAATATCTTTCTGGTGGTTATCAGTCAAACTTTTTTCTAAATGCGATTACGGAATATGAACTTGAATTAGAACTTGAAAATATGAAGTTGAACAAAATTTATTAATGCTAACATCACAAAAATAACTGCTAAGGAAATGTCTAAGCCATTAACACATATTTTTAACTTATCGTTTTCATCAGGAATTATTCCAGATAATTTAAAAATCGCATTAGTTACGCCAATTTTTAAAGGCAATGAAGAAAATAGATTTGAAAATTACCGACCTATATCAGTTCTTACTTGTTTTTCTAAACTACTGGAAAAGCTTATGGTAAAGAGACTAATAAATTTTATTGATAAGAACAAGATATTATCAAAACATCAGTATGGTTTCAGACGCAACAGGTCAACAGAACTTGCTGTACTTGATTTTGTTGATAAAATAACTAAAGCAATAGAAGAAGGGAAGTTCACTGTTGGTATTTTCCTTGATTTGTCAAAAGCGTTTGACACAATTAATCAAAAGATTCTGATAAGAAAATTGGAACATTATGGTATACGAGGAACAGCAAAAAAATGGTTTGAAAATTATCTATATAATAGAAAGCAATATGTAAAATATAACGGAGTACAATCTGAAGAAATGACTATCACAAGCGGTGTGCCACAAGGATCAGTTTTAGGTCCTGTATTATTTCTCTTATACATAAATGATATTCAATATTGCAGTAAATTGGTTTCAATTATATTATTTGCCGATGACACTAACATACTGTATAGCGATGTTTGTCTCAAAACTTTAAACGAAACTATTCAAGTTGAAATGAACAAAATTACAGATTGGTTGAATGTTAATAAATTATCTATAAACACTGCGAAAACCAAGCTGATCCTTTTCAGATCAAAAAATAAGAAACCTAAATGTGATTTAAGAATTTCTATAAATAGCGAAACTATAAAACAAGTAAAAAAAACTACGTTTTTAGGGATTGTTATAGATGAATTTTTATCATGGTGCGATCATATAGATCTTATTTCAAAAAAAATTATCAAATGTACAGCTATTATATCCAGAATACGACATTTTACAAACCTAAATTCCTTAAAACTGATCTATTACGCATTGGTCTATCCATATCTTATATACTGTAATTTAGTTTGGGGTAACGCTTACAAATCCCACATTCAAAAATTAGTAAATATCCAGAAAAAGATAGTAAGATTAATGACCTTCAAATCCTATTTTGACCATACTGAACCAATTTTTAATGACCTTAAAATACTAAACTTGTATAAATTGAATGATTTCTTAACAAGTCTATTTATGTTCCGATATTTTCATCTACAAAATCTTCCAGAAATTTTTGATAAATATTTTTTAACTAACAAAGAAATCCATAATTACAACACAAGAAACGCATCATTGCTTCACAAAAATTGTACTAGAACAAATTATAAAAAACACACGCTCGGTAATAACGGCATCGATGTGTGGAATAATCTTCCGACGCAATATAAGCAAATTAGATCTCTTCCAATATTTAAATCTACAATGAAAATATATTTTCTTCTGTCAAATTTAAATAAGTAGAATTCTTGGCACAAAGTGAAAAGCCAAATAATTGTTATAGTCTGATATATCTTTTATGCACTTTCCTTATTGTAAATATATCACCGTAATTCCTTTGAAAACAATTGGACTGGTATTAACTTTTAATATTATATTATTTGAATTGTAACTAGGGACCTTAAACAAAAGCCTTATGGTTTCTAGAAGGTTCCTAGCCCTACTATTGTAAATATTTTCTATTTAAATTGTTAATTTTATAAACTGATTTGGGCAAATATATTAAATAAAAAAAAATATATATAACATACCTTACCTATTACACAATACTTTACAGTGTTGTTCTTCCTCGCAGACACTGAACATCTAGGAAATCCATTAACCTAATGATACCCACATATAGAGGTCTTATACTTGCATTTCTGGGACTGGTGATAGATATCTTAGGTAGGACATAGCGGTTTGCGTGACAGAGTGAGTTCGTTATCACATGCGTACTGCACTTCACGGGATGGTCTCCAGTCTCCTGGCAAGATCATGTGAGTAATGTACATCATCAAATTATTCCTATCATTAAGGAATCATTTTAGATGACATGGACTGACAAAGAAAATACACAAAACACTGCACACACTATAACCATGCTGTCCATGCATGTACCTGCTATACAATATTTCACAGTAAGGTCAAGTATACTTTCCAGACCCTGTGAAGATCTTAGAAACCAATAACTAAATAAGGCTTACAAGAAAGTTGCACAACGCAAAATCCCAAACGCCTGTAGAGGTCCGATTACCTATCTTTAATATATAATATAACTGAAATACCTTCCTAGCCACCACCTGGTTCTGTTGATACACATTTAATAACTGAAATATCTTCCTTGCTACCACCTGGTTGCTGTTGAAAGACATTTAACAACCAAATGACCGTCCTTACCATCACCTGGTTGCTGACCCAACAAATCATGTTGCAGCTTTTATATAGTCGTTTCAGGGTACTTGACAAATCAGTTAATAATTTAACAGTCTTTATTCAATAGTTAAACAAACATCGATTAGGTGCCTCAGTGCCTCCTTCCATATATATATGACTATATATATATATATATGATCGCATATTAGTAATTCAGTAAGATAATGTAAATGGACCATGAGGTACTGCAAGTACAAATTTGAGATAATTAGTGGAATAGACATATAGATGTATAGTGCATGAATATGTTATAGACAAGACTAGCAATATATAGTACTGTTTGGAGTGTTTGCAACCATTAACAGGGCCCTTTTTAACTATATAACTTGGGAGCCAAAACCCCCCAGCCCCAATGACTCCCCCACCACCATTCAACCATTTTGGTCCCCAGTCAAAGTCTCTTTTCTCTATGAAAATATCAGCAAAACATTGAACAAAAAATGGAATTTGGAAAGGATATATATTTGATACTCTAGTAACTGAAATTTGCTTTGTGAATCTTATGTCCTGTCTTTTATCTTCAAATAATTCAGTGTCTATAAAAATGCTAAACATTGTGTCCTAGCTGAATACATTAGATTTTAAGCCAGTACCTCATTGGATAGCATATCCCAGAGGGCCAGACCTATAGATTTGAGTTGTTGGAAGGATAGACTAATTGGCAAAACAAGTTAGTGACTGAGTTGTAACTGAAGATTCTATAAGAATATATCTAAAGTACTGTATATAATGTAACGCTGTGCATCCAAAAATCTGTTCTGAAAATGCACCAAATGCAGTCCTAGGGGTGGAAAAATTCAAAAATTTTCTGGGGGAGAATCCCCAGGCCTCCCTACTATTACATACAATAATGTGGTCCCTTTTTGTAAATCGCTTTCTCCCCACGGACAAATTCTTAAACAAGGCTCTGGCAAGCAACGAATGTTGGTGAGCATTTCGTATGGTGGTGTAGGTGAATGTGATGATTTAAATTTCCGTAATTTCGTAAGCAAATAAACTAACATAGAACATGAACTACTGTAATAAACAATTTTATTTTGTCACGTTTGGTGAAAACTGAAAACTATGAATTAAAACCGCACGTGCTAATTCAGATACCAAACGCGCAGATTCGAAAACTAGGCGCGCAAAAATCCGGAAAATTTTGATCTTGGTCGCGTAATTTGCAAACTCTCCAGTCTGGGATATGGATGATAATGAAGTTGATCAACATAAAGATACTTGGAAATTTATAAAGAAACATCTGAATGACATGAAAGAGGGTGAGGACATTACATTTGACCAGTTGCTTGTAAATCTTAAACTGACAGAACAAAACTATTTGCTAGCTGTTCAATCTAGTCTCAAGACACCAACTATATTCTTAAAAAGGAAACCGAACGAACTAAGGATCAATAATTATAATGCTGCATGTCTCAGTGCATGGCGTGCAAATATGGATATTCAGTTTGTACTAGATGTATATGCATGTGCAATATACATTGTATTATATATATATACAAGGCTCAAAAAGGCATGAGTGAGCTATTGAGAACAGCTTGTGAAGAAGCAAAAAGGGAAACTCCAGTATTAAACAACAAGTGAGAGATATTGGAAATAGGTTTTTGAACAATGTTGAAATAAGTGCACAAGAAGCAGTCTATATAGTAGTACTTCAACTTCCAATGAGTAAATCTTCTTGTCAAGTAGTATTTATAAATACTTCACCCCCCTGAGGATAGAGTTCAGTTACTAAAACCATTGCAAGAAATTAATGATTTGGAAGATGATTCTGATGAAATTTATGCATCTGGTCTAATAAAGCGTTACACAAAACGACCAGCCAAACTTGAAAATGTGTCCCTTGCAGATTGGGCTGCATGGTATGACTCCACTGGTAAGCCATATATCAAACCATGCATCATGTGAATTAGATATTGATAATTATCCACTTGAGACAAACTTGAGTGATAATGATGATAATAATGAGGAAGAAAGCGAACAAAAGAATAAAAAAGATCTAAAGCCAGAATTATTCGAAGTGTCTGTTTTAACAAGGAAGTTGACTCTGAAAAGCATTACCGTGAACAAATCATGTTATTCACTTGATAGAGGGATGAAATAACCAATTTATTAGGAAATTGTGCTTCTTACCAAGAACACTATTTTCAAGTTAAAAATACAATAGATGAGCAAATGAAATGTTATGCTATGTGCAGTGAAGACCTGAATGTGACTCAAGACCAGCTTAATAATGTGGAAGATAGTGATGAAAACTATGACCTGATTGCCCCAGGAACACAAAACATTGAGCATCAAGATGAAGATGCACAAGAACTTCATCCAGAATTCAATGAAACCTATGACCTATCTGGTGATCTTGTAATTCCTTCAGCTGCATCTAATACTGAGCAGCTGATATTACACGAAGAACAGGATGTTTACAGAGGAATGGTACAAAAATTAAACAGAGAACAAAAAGAATTTTTCTTCCATGTTTTACATCTTATTAAAACTTCTGACAATCCATTCTACTGTTTTCTTAGTGGAGGGGCTGGAGTTGGCAAGTCACATGTCACTAAGTGTCTTTATCAAGCAGCATTAAAGTATTATAATAATAGAGCGGGTGATGATTTCCACCAAGTGAAAATATTAATGCTTGCACCAACTGGTAAAGCAGCTTACAATATCAAAGGTAACACAATAGATAGTGCACTTTCAATACCTGCATGTCAATCTTTAAAGAATTACAAACATCTTGATTCAAGCAGGTTAAACACCTTATGGTGTCAACTTGGTGGTTTAAAACTAATATTTTTGGATGAGATCTCAATGGTTGGTAGTTCAATGTTCAAATAAATAATACACTGAAAGATATTAAGGAAGTAAAGAAGATTTTGCTGGTGTAAGCATGGTTGTTATCGGTGATTTATTTCAGCTGGAACCTGTAATGGACAGGTATATATTTAACCCTTACGAAAAAAGTCTATAGGTGCCTATAGGAAATGTTCAATTCTCTATAGAAGCCTTTAGGCATCTATAGAGCTCTATAGGCTTATAGGGGCATCCCTATAGGTCACCTATAGAAAACGTTCCAATTGCCTATAAAAACCTATAGGTTTCCTATAGGAACCTATAGGTTGGCCTTTTGTTACAAGGGAAGAATCTAGACAATTCAGAATATGCAGTTCCTACTCCTAATAAATGGCAAGATAACTTCAATATGTTTGAGTTGGAAGAAATTATGTGCCAACGGGAGAGCAAAGTGTTTGCTGAAATATTAAATAGACTTAGGGAAGGAAAACATACTAAGAATGATATTTTGAAACTAAAAGAAAGATTAATAAAAGAAAATAATGAAATGAGTGAGTGAATGAAAGAGTGCATAATGCAGCAACTGGTGAACGTAGTTACTAAAACATGGAACGACCCACAACGATCCACAACGACCCCGCTACGACCCCGCAATGACCCACTACGACCCACAACGACCCTGCAACGCGTAGTTACTAAAACATGGAACGACCCCACAACGATCCCACAACGAACTTGTGGATCGTTGTGGCTGGTTTTTTGGTCGTCGTGGGTCGTTGTGGATCATTGTGGGTCGTTGTGGGGTCGTTGTGGGTCGTTCCATGTTTTAGTAACTACGAACTGGCGAAACGCTCTCAATCAAAGCAATAGACAGTGTTATAGGAGCTAACTCTGCTCAACTTCTAGATAAATTTTGAGTCAAATACCAAATGATCGTAGGAAAACTAAGCAAATTGCTTCAAACCTTCAATTGTCAGTGGGGGAAAGAACTGAGATAGCATTAAATGTATGTACTGATGATGGCATGACTAATGGTGCTGGTAATGTTGTTAAAAAGATACAATTGAATCAAATAGATAAACCTTCCGGTATAATATGGGTCCAATTTGACCATTCAGATGTTGGAGAGAAGACCAGACATGAAAATAGACATCTTTATGTCCAAGTTATTGAGTCCACATGGACTCCAATAAAGCCAATCACAACTCAGTTTGTTGTGGGTAGAAACCACACTGCACAAGTTGTTAGAAAACAGTTTCCACTTAGACCCGCTGAGGCTAAGACGATTCACCGTTCACAAGGTGACACTAAACAAAAAATTGTTGTAAATTTCAACACTAGAATATACATTATGTTGGTTTGAGCAGGGTAACAGCAATTGAAGGTTTATTTATCACTGACCCATGTGAAGATAAAATAGCTGTCAATCCTCATGTAGCAGCTGAAATGGAACATTTGAGAAATGAACGTGTACTAAAACTAAGTGTCAGTCCTATTTACAAGACAGACCAAGTCTCATTTAAACTGTGCTATCTAAATGCACAGTTGTTGCATAAACACATTGATGATATTTGGCATGATTTTAATTTTGCTAATACAGACATAAATATTTTTTCTGAAACTCGATGTATGTGCTCGGATAATGCCAGTATGTATATTGACGGTTACACCCTGTTGACTACCAGACCCTTTGGTGGCATGGCAGTGTTTAGCAGAGTTGAATTCTTACCTGGATATCCATGTTGTTATAATATCAATGGCATTGAAATAACCATTATGAAAGCAATGATTCTTCCACATGTTACTATAATTGGTATATATCGATCACCCAGAATTCCAGTGCAACAATTGTGTGCAGCATTAGATGAAGTTTCGAGGTTTTGTACTTCTCAATTTAACATTTTCATAGGTGATTTTAATATCAATTGGTTGGATGAAGCCAATAGAAGGCCTTTAGATAGATTTTTTATCAATGATCATAACTATATGCAATTGGTGTCTAATGTCACTACAGACAATCGGACATTAATAGATCATATTTATACAAATCTACCAGAGTCGCAAGTTAGTTCACACATTTTAGAAACTTATTTCTCAGATCATAAAGCAGTTTGTGCCTTAATTAATTGTTTTCATTAAAGCAAACTTAGCAATGTTATGATAGAAATATTTCTATATTGGGACAAGAGTCACTGGACACAATTCACTTAAATACTTACACATTTTGGTTTTATACACATTAGAGTTAAACAAAATTTACTAATTTTCAAATGCTAATAACAGAATCACCAGGTAAGCAAGTTTTTTTTACACCCCCCCCCCCTCCCACCCACCCTCCACCCACCATTTTGCTTTCTAACATAAATGTTTTTGTTTATAGAGATTAATACAACAATGACCAATAAATGTACTGGATATATTTGTTGGATAATTCCATCAGAACAACCCACTTGCAAGACAATCTCACCAAAATTCATTAGTATATATGGCTATACGAAAATAACTTAACAACTACAATAATCATATGGATGGATCTGATCAATGGCATACAATGTACAAAACCAAACTTGTACTCAAACAGATTTTCTCCCAAAACACAAATTGTTTTTGTGTGGATATCCTGTGTTAAAATTATACTGAACAGTGTGCTATATATCATTAACTGTGCACAGGACTGGAATGGAATTATACACTTCACTTGTGACCTTCAAAACATTCTCTACTGATCAGTGGTCTTCCATGTTCCTCGAATAGTTTGTGTATGTTACTCAACAGTTAACATTGGCAAGTGTACAAGTGACAGAACTTTTGCTTCATATGATTACAATAAAGTTTTGAAAATTCTATGTGTATGGATTGACAAGTGACAACATCTGCTATCCTGACTATATGGCATCTAAAATCTGTTGTATATTGACATTATATGGATAATAAAGAAGATTGTCAAGCTATCTCTGTGACATCACAACTTAGTTGACCTAAGGAAACCTTTGTTACAGTTATGGAAACACCACTGCAAGTGGAATTTATAGCAGCTGTTTTATTCACTATGAAAACCAGATCAATACTCGCACAGATTCAATACTAGAATCTGACATTAATTAAACATCTATTTTTAATTGAAAACCTTCAGAAACTGTACAGTCTATATTATATACTATATAATATATACTTGTGATATAAATTTTAAAATATTTTATTTTATGCTTGTGCAATATTGTGTGCATGAAATTTTTATTTTCTGACTGCATAATTATCTGTTACAATCATAATCATATTACAAAATTAGTTACATTTCCTCGGCGGGGGTGGGAGGAGTTGCCCCTGCTTGTTTGACTTATTTCCTACTTGCTATTATAATTATAATAAGTGATGAAATATTTCAATTGTCCCATGTCATCTTCATTATTCAGTTCCTTTCAAGAAAATACAAAATGTGAATCAACTTTTTTCGCAGATACATGTATGCGTCGCGTACCTATTTTTATTATTAAATTCATTCTTTTGTAAAACTCCAAAGTTGTATGTGGTGATTTGTATTCAAGAAAGAGCAATGGCAACGGGTACAAAACCCAACAGGTTGTGGGCCCAGAAGAGGCTTGATTTTTGATGTAAAGTTTTTGGTATGTATGCGACTCCAAAAACTATAATATATTCATTCCTAGCAGTAGCGAAGGAGAGCTAGATGAGGCAAGGAATGCAAATGCCTTTGCCGAATTAGTGCAATATCTAGACAGGAGCTTGGCCCTGGTCATACGAGAGGCAAAAGACAATGGAAGGAAAGCCCTGACGATTCTGAGAGAACATTAGCAAGGCAAGAGAAAGGCCAGAATAATCTCGGTGTACACAGAGTTAACATTGCTGAAGAAGGCAGAAAATGAGACATTTACAGACTACATCTTATGGGCAGAAACTGCCTCGACCGCATTGAAGGCTGCCAAGGAAGTAATCAGTGATGGACTTCTGATTGCCATGGTACTCAAGGGTCTACCAAGCGCGTATAAAAATTTTCTATGTTGGTTATTCAACGAGAAAACCAGATGAATTTTAGCGACTTCAAAATCGCATTGCATAACCATGAAGAGAACGAGAATTGCTGCAGACCAGCGGAGAATGGCGACAACGTAATGTATGTGAAGAAGAAATTTGAAGGAAAGTGTTTTACGTGTGACAAGAAAGTATATTAAAGTTCCGATTGCTGGATGAAAGCTGAAAAATGGTGCAGCAAGAGCAACACACACAATACCAAGGATTGCAGAGCAAGAAGAGACGGTGCAAAGATGGCCGCTGAAACCGGCGAAGAGAACGCTAAAATACATTCATTTGAATTTACACTTAAGGAAAATAATTCTAATGGAGGTAAGACCTCAAATCTACTAGTAGATACAGGGGCAACAAGTCATATAATTAATGATAGATCTAAATTTGTAAATTTTGATGAGAAGTTCGACCCAAGTAATCATGTAATAGTTAGCTGACAGAAGTAAAGCTAATGTTGTTTTAGGTAAAGGTAACACTAAAGTTAAATTGTACAATATTAATGGTAATTTACAAGATGTAATGCTTAGTAACGCGCTGTATATTCCGTCTTATCAGCAAAATATTTTCTCCATTCCTGCTGCAATAGAGAGGGGCGGCTGCTGTCAGCTTAGATAGGCAAGTTAGAGAGTACAGGGACCCCGAGGGAATAGTGTTTGGTATCGAACAGGTAGGTAAATTATATTACTTAAATAGTATATCATGTTCTCAAAATAACGCATCGTCCCTAATGGAATGGCACAAGATATTAGGGCATTGTAATTATGATGTGCACAAACTTGAGAGCGTGGTTAAAGGTGTACACAGAGTTAATGTCGTTGAAGGCACAAAATGAGACAATTAGGGAGAGCTGACTGGGGAGCAATTATTGTAAAAAATATCACGTATTAGTAAAACGTTCATCTGTACAAGTGATAGCCAAAATGATTTGGACGGTGTCAAATGGCGTTCACTGAATTTCACTCATATTTAATCCCTGCCAGGGGGAACGTTGTTCCCCCATGTTTGATTTTGGTAGGGGGATGCCGTTCCCCTGGCAAAAAAGGTTGGGGGGACAGCATTCCCCCTGGAAAACATCACTGGAACTAAGTAAGGAATATATAGGGAACTAACTAAGTAATAAGTATAAGGCTGGAGATATTTGAACCTACTGTATAAAGTTTTAAACTGCACATGACGATCAAAATATTCAATTCTCCCAGCAAACTGTGTCAGTTTCATATGAAATTGGTTTTCCATAACTCTGAGGATTATTTTGAAATTAGTGAAACCTGCTTATACTGTAATTGTTCTCTTGTACTCACTTGCAGGAGATCACAAAATCTTAACAATGCTGGTACACAACCCTCGGATGATAGATCCTTATATTCCTCTTGAGGTGGCAGACCTCAGACTTCACAACCTACCTGATGAGATATTGGATGCAAATCTTGATGTAGTAAAACATTACTTCAGCAATGAGTAAACATTTGTCTGGGCTGCTAAATTCAAGAAAATTATGTGTGCTATGCAAAAGAGTCGTCAATTTGTGCTATGCCAAAGAGTCATCACCATTGAATGGCAATCAGGCGAAATGCGAATACCAGTAGCTGTTACAAAGCAAACAGGCATCAAAATCTTTCTAAAATTCATGGTGAAGTCGAATAAAAGTACACCTGTAGGTGATTTACTCACTTTGCGGTTCATATCTTCAGTTCGGTAAATGCTACGTGGACCAAAATTCCACCATTGGATTCAGCGTAACGATATCTCCTCATTTCTATTGATAGGTTTAGTGAATGGCAACATAGCAATTTATGAGCTTTGAAAGTCAAACGAGCTCGTATATGATCAAATTATGCAATATTACTAACAAATTATAAACATAAACATACCTTTCGGCCCATTGAGACGTATGCTCATTTTGATACTCTTGTTTGATTAAGTCTTTAAAACACTGTATACAGTGATATTTTCAACCTTCTGTCTTTAAATTCGAACTACTTATCATCAGATTTACATTTCTGGTCCGAGTTTGAAAATCCCAACCGGAAACATGACTTAAAATGTCGAAACAATGCGATGTTTGTATTGTGTGACTCTGCAAATGCCAGAAATGGATTCTACAGGTCAAAGTGCACCTATACGTGCGCGTTTGACGTCATCCTGGCTAAAGGAGCTCCTTATTGGCCAAGTATTATGTAATACAAGAGTGTGTGAGGAAAACCCGATACCTTGAAAAATTCAAAATAAATATTTCTAGTCAGCGTATTCATATCAAACTTTCTACACGAAAGCGCTTGAATACAAAGAGTATTTTACACATATATCCTTTCAGAAAATGACGAAAACTTTAGAATATATTCAACTTTTTCTCATTTGAATGTTTGGCGAAGCGGTGAGTAAAAAATATATGATTGTCAAAGTTTGTGTAATGTTTTGACGGCACTTCATCCCCCCTTCGAAAGGTTATTTTGTGAGGATTAAAATGGTGGGTTTTGTTTTAAAGGGGGGTAAATACTCGCCGAGATATTTACTTTAGAAAAATTTAATTGTAATGTAATGCGAAACCACTTGTCGAGAAAGAGTTAGGTAGCTTGATACAGTTTGTCCTAAAGATGGAAACGTTTTCACAAAAGTTACACAACTGCCTTTACTATTGCAACAATTTCATTTCAATATGGTTCATGTGCTGTATATTTTTGCGTTAAAGCATTTTAACTTGAAAATTAAATCTGTCACCCCAAATTTTATTTCATAATATGATTTTTCTTGGTATGATGAATTATGTTCGCACTTTTACAAAATTCTGTATGCAAATTCTGCAAACAACAAAAACGATCACATGATCACATTTATCTTATTTGAAAAAGATTGAGTCAACTTTATGTTGACTATGGGTGTGGTTTTTCTCATGAATATAGTGTAAACTGCAAATTTTCTATTAAGAAAACTGTATTGAGCCAAATAAATAAAGCATTCAAAATAATTTGCTTACCAATTTTGAATGCCATACTTAAACCAGTTGACAAACGAATATGTACCTATGTCTGATGACCTTATTTCATTGTTATATCTGGAGGACAACTTGGATGGATCACTTCTCAGTAGATGGAATTAGAGAGCTTTGGATTTCATACTTACAAGACGAGCTTCAATTTCTGCCATCTTGGCTTCAAAAAATCAAGCCCAAGATATCATAATAGAGTTCACTGGTTTGCACATACTTACCAACTTTTTACGCCATTACGTATATTACGTACACACACCATAATCTCATAGTAAATGCTTCTATCGCTACAAGACTTTGTAAAATCCTGTTGTCAATTTGGCGACAGCTACGAGATTTATAAGGTGTCAGTACATTATGGCATAAGACAATGGCGCATCCAAATCTTATATACATAGTCATACTCGTATTAAAATCTAAAACTCTCTAATGAACTCCCCCATGTGCCTATTTCATAACGATGTCAAACATGGATAAACATCTCGGCTCCCACTTTTCCTGTAAAAGTTGTACAGTGCTGCATTGCATCTATCCACACTTGACTTCATGAAAAACGCCTATTGTTTTCATCTAAGCAAATTCTTGTTTGAAAATTGCAATGTTATAAGTACTAAAATGACACAATGAATATTTTAATGTCTTACTTATATTTACATTTGCACAGTAGAATGAGGAGAAATCAAGTGTTAAATATGCTAATTACTGAGCAAAATGTACAGAATTGCAAACGTTTAACAGATCTGTTCAACATGGTCTAAACCTTATATGAAAGTCTCCTTATATGTAATCAAAACCATGTACAGTGTGTTGAAATATTTATGTAACTTTGTTTCATATTTGATATAATTAGTTTTAGTCTACATTAAGATTTCAAAATTTATGTACCGGGCGGCACAAAAAAAAGTTGCCCTGTTTGATTTATTTTAACTTAAAAGCTAAAAGAGCTATTACATGTGAACTATGTGCATTGCATTCAGTATTGTCCAACGTAAATTTTGATATACGCCCTGTGCATTTTCGTGCAATATTGACCGAGAGAGCTGCATTTAAACTTTAGTAACCCTTTTTGAAAGTGTCGAGAATTAGCCAAAAATGGCCTTTCAAATACTAATACAGCAATAACCTGTGTTTAGACACACTCACTCGTCTTCAGAAACCTGCCCAACGCCGTTGGTATAACCCCATGAGCATTATTAACCATTACATATTCTAAACATATTGAAACTCTTTGGTCCTTTGTTAAACAAGGTGTATTTATAAAAAAACATGTGACGAACCCTGCCTCTTAACCCTACCCTAATCCCTGACATGATCAATATGGATGTGGAGGCCCCCCTTTTGGCTGGTGACAACTTTGACAACCATGACGAGAACTTGAACATGAACAACACTCTGGAAATAGACAAACTTTGTCTGTACAACATGGAAAACCAAGCAACAAACGAACATGAACAAAACACCAAATCACCAAAAACTGACAAACATATAAATGAACCTAGTATTGAACAAAACATTACTGAATGGGCTATGGACAGACCCAACACTGATGAGGTAGTCATGGACATAACCGAAGAGACAAATAACAATGATGCCAGCTCACACCAAAACAATTCTACTAACCAACACCCATCTCACAACAATGACAACACCGCACAACCATACACAAAACTGTATTGACTTTATTGACGTACCAAAACACCTACTAACATCTTTTAAAATAATTTATGGACTGAAAATATGACAAAAAAACTACCTACTTACAAATCTGGAAAACTTACAAGAACACAGGAAAACAAATACATTGCCTCCTGGCCTGAGGACACACCACAAAAGCAAGTACTGTATAGACAAACCGTTTAGAGACTGCTGGGAGAATATCCTTTCGAATGCCTCCCTTGATCTATTAGATACAACCATTGACTACCATAAATACTGCATACAAGATACACAATACAAGCTATAACACCACATAAACCAACTTAAAAAGAGATGTGATGATGACACAGCACAAAAACTTATTAATAAAACGGACACACTATACATGAAATACACAGAACGGTCCTTACTCGCACTCAACAAATCTGTCAAACGGCTCAAACGACTAGAAAACACATCCACAAAAAAAAGCACAAACAGCAATAGTCTACGACCTGTATATGAGTTTGTGTGTGTTTCATTTAGGACAGGTAATCTCAACTGTTTTAAGGTAAAATAACCATGGCGGTCAACATGGCATATCTGCCAAAACCTGAATCCGGGACGAAAGTCCTGAAAATGAACCCGCCCTGAAACGGCAGAGTTGACATAGCTCTAACTTCCGAAAAGGAATAGCCTTTCGAAGTGCTTATAGTGTTTAGAAGGGTTGCTTTTAGGGGTGGTCATTGGAAGGGAAAATTTGTCTAAGTATAATATTTTACAAGAACATCACCATGCACCATCCCAGTTAAATTTCTAATTATGCACAAAATAACTAATATGCCTGGCAGAAATTAAATTTTCTTATTTCCTAAAACATTTATCATGGGGTGAAAAACTATGCTCAATTTAATATAATTATTGTGGATTTCATAAGGATTGATGATAAAAGCAATAAATATTTGCATATTTTTTATCATCAATCATAAACATTCAATAAATATAGTGTATTTAGTTAGGTTGCTGGTGGTGGTGAACAAACGTTTCATGAAAATATTCACCCCGTCATATTCACCCCACTTTCTTTTGGATTGTTGCCCAACAAGTGTTATGGGAGATTTTCTCCTTTCAAGTGCAACTAGTGTTTTCAATTTTTCGATTGGTACCATTCTACAATGAATTACTCCAGGATACTGTAATCTAAATACATAGGAAGACGAAGAAATGGCATTTATCAGGCAGAGAACCGGTGAGTGCAATGACGCCATATTTCATGAAATATCGAAGCACACAATATCGAGAATAAAATACACTGCACTGTCTCAAAAGTTGATGAAACCTTTTAAATCTTCTTCAGCCATTTATGGTTATGTAAAAGTACAACAACTGGATGATATTTGCCAGATGGCAATAAAAAGCAAACAAGATGGCAAAATATGGCTGAAATCGTGTGTTTTTTTTGTTTTGGGGGGGGGGGTAAGTGAAATAAAATGTATTATAATCCTTATGAAATCCACAATAATTATATTAAATTGAGCATAGTTTTTCACCCCATGATAATTTTTTTAGGAAATAAGAAAATTTAATTTCTGCCAGGCATATTAGTTATTTTGTGCATAATTAGCAATTTACCTGGGATGGTGCATGGTCATTTTCTTGTAAAATATTATACATAGACAAATTTTTCCTTCCAATAACCACCCCTAAAAGCAACCCTTCTAAACACTATAAGCACTTCAGAAAGGCTATTGTTTTTCGTTTTCTGAAGGTAGAGTTATGTCGACACTGCCTTTTTGGGCGGGGTCATTTTCAGGACTTTCGTCCCAGATTCAGGTTTTGGCACATATGCCATGTTGACCGCCATGGTGATATTACCCTAAAACAGTTGAGATTACCTGTCCTAAATGAAACCCACACAAACTCGTATACAGGTCCTAGGCTACTGTTGTAAAAGTTGTGTTAATTGTATGTAGGAAATATAATTTAGATTGTAAAATATGAGGATGTTTGTGGGCAAATTGTTTTTGACAAAACTTACAATGGTTAGGTTATCATAAGAAACCAATGCAACAAACCCCGCCTTTTGGCTGCCAAGCGCGGAAACCTCAGGAATGCACACGTCAATGCTTTGGCTCAAAGAACTTAGCTAATATTATAAATAGAGTTGTAAATTGTAAGAGTGGGAGGTTGGAAGGGAGAAGTTGGAACCAAGATTGAATCGAGATTGAACTGGAATTGCTGTATTTAGAGAATTGTTCAAATGTTGTAACAAAATTATAATAAAGAAAATATATAACTGATACAGTCCCTTGATCGAAGGAATTGGGAACCAGCGTGTGCAAACTTTCTTGATGGTGTAGACTGTGGGTAAAGTTTGCAAAACCTGGTCATTGAGCCGGATTGAAAGAAATGCAAAATGACTGAGTTGGTGAAGAAACGAAAAGTGTGCAGAGGGAATTGCAGCTATGTAAAGAAACTTATTAGAATGACCAAAGAACTGAAAGCATCATACGAAGTGACGGCAGAAGCAAAACTAGTGTTGGAAGAGAAAAAGATTGCGTTCACGGACAAACTAAGAATGTTAAAAGAACTCGATGATGAGATATTAAATATACTTTGTGGTGATAAGAATATCGAGGAAGAAATTGATGGTGAAATAGAAGAATCGGAAAATATAAAGGCTGAGGTACAAACACTAATTTTTTTCGAAGGGTCCTTGCCCAGTATGTCGTCCACTCCCCAGTATGTCGTCCACTCCCCAGAGTTCTAGTAGTGCGACGGCGACAGTGAATACGAAACAAGTACAGTTACCCAGACTCAAAGTACCTACGTTTTCAATAAAGGTTCACGAATGGCAGGAATTCTGGGACGGGAATACTCAGTTAAGTGAGGTAGACAAGTGTTCCTACTTACGTGGCTTGTTGTTAGCACCTGCACGATCGACTGTCCAAGGATTTGCCCTTACCGCAGATAATTATAAAGCAGCAGTCGACCTTTTGACAAAGTGTTATGGTAAAAAGATTTTAATACAACACACATATGTAAACGAACTGATTAACATTGAACATGTGTACAACAAAAGAGATACCATAAAACTGTGCAAAATGTATGACTTTGTTGAGAGTAAATTTAGATCTCTAGATGCCTTAGACCAAGGAACATACACTATGTTTGTTGTTCCATCATTGTTGGAGAAATTGCCACACTCGCTGAGGATAACAATGACAAGAAGAGCATCACGAATGGAATATGGAAGAGTTTTTTGGATGTACTTGGTGGCGAAATAGCTTTACAAGGGTATCAACGAAAGCCAGACAGGGAGGAACGGCAACAAAAGAACGGGACTAATCATCATAATTGGAGTACAATGTTCGCTGGAAGGCAATCAAAATGTGCTTTCTGTAACTGCCCAGGACATCGACACGAAGACTGCAAGGTAACAGACATTAATGAACACAAAAAACTTCTAGGTAAATATGATAGAAGCTATAACTGTTTAAGAAAAGGAGATTACAATTAAGTGCCATGCATGTAAAGGCATGCATCACAAAGCATTGTGTAGTGTGGACATAAATGGGAATAGCCCTGTAGATGACGGTGAAAATAAAGTAAATGTAGTTAATAATCATGTAGCAACAAGTACTAGGGTCGTCTTACAGACGCATGCACTAGGTGAAAGTAAGCGTAGAGTGCACGGGCAGGGATTATGACATCGCTGGGATTACGACAGGAAAGGAATGGGTAGCATTAAACACCTTTGGCCAAAAGGCTGTAGGCTCTAACCTTAAAGAAGTGGTTCATGTTGACCTAGTTCCTGTGGGGGGAGGTAAAATTTCAAGTTCCTGAAATTTTGCAGGTCCACAATGAGCATTGAGAAATTGCGTGATTACCTACATTTGGCCAACATAGGGTTTTCAGATGTTTCTCAGAAGAGGAGCTGGAGATAGCTATTTTAATAGGTACCATAGACAAACCAGTAGCTCTAGAAACTTCTCTAGGTTGGGTTGCCAGTGGGCCAATGACGAACAGTGTGTCAGCCGTGGAAGGTGTACAAGAGGTAGGTGCTATTTTTGTTGGTAATTGTAGTGTACAAACTGACCAACTTGACGAAAACGTAAAACAAATGTGACCTTACAAATTGTAGAAGGTGATGAGATACATGACAAATTTGTTGAGAACATTAATCGAATCAGATAGAAAATTTTGGAACCAGGGCAGTGGTACGATACAAAGCCAACAAACGGCCAAAGGGCTAGAACAAGGTTGCCTGTAAATGAGGCTACATTCTGCTAACAAAGTTCTTTCGGAAAATATTTTGGGAGCACCCCTACGACTAGTATCTGTCCCTGAACAAAATGGCTACTTATTTATTGGTGCAGTTCCTCTCTCTTTCTATTCTTTTTCTTTCCTTTTCCTTCTTTTCTTTCCCCTTTTTCTTCCTTCCCTTTTTTCTTTCTGCCAGCATAAAAAATTTTCTCATGGTCCACTTATATTTTCCACCCTTGCATTTATACCATGACCTCAAAACAGAATATGAGAAACACAAAGAACATGCAAAACCAAATATATCTAAAGATCAGCAATAAGCTAGCCATACTGATTTGATTGTTAAATCAGCAGATAAGGGAGGAGCCATCGTTAGAGACTGGTCATAAAGTAAAAGGTGGGTGGGCTGGGAAAAATAGGGGGGTGGTTCACTATTTTTGAGCACGGTTGAAGGGGTGGGTCATAGAAAGTTAAGTGCAATCATAAGTGTGAGCCATGTAAAAATATGCAGAAATTTTTTCAAGGGCATGTGTATTAAAATTCATATTATAAAAATAGAAATAAAACGTATCAGGATCCATGTGTAAAATTTATACCGCAAATGTTAACCTCAAACTTAAAAGCTGAATTTACTGTCTTGGCTGATATGTTAGCAGTGGCTAACTAATTTTCTGATAATCATTATTGCTAAATGTCACAAGCTTTGTGTAGGATGTTTATTATGTAACAAAATTAGTGTAATTTCTACAAGAGCGTAGTTAAATCACAATCATTGTTAGCGGTTTGGCGTTAGGTGTAAATGTCAAACTAAAGGTCTCTAATTATGAGAAAGATACTGCATAATGTGGTATGCATGGAAGTTCATGCAAAGAAAGACCTTTCTGTATTTAATTTAGGGCATCTTTTAACATATAGACTGGGGAGGACATGACCCCCCCAGCGCTCTTACTGGTCCCTCCAGTCGGCAATTTTGCCCCCCCCCCCCAAGTGAGGTCCGTAAGAACTACCTGCAGTAGGTGGTCAACCAGCAATAATGTATCAAAGTGAGAAAACGATGTTAAGTTGTTAACATCTCTGAATTTGACAATCATCTACAAGCTCGTAACTAGCTACGAGTCCACCAAGTCAGTTGACTCAGTAGGCCAGAATTTGGGGACTGAATTTAAACATTGCCAGAAACCTAAACCATGACTGAAATAATTTGCTTGTGGAACAAGGCATGAAATGGCATTTTAGGACGAAATTCTATTTTAGTTTTCCAAGCAAACATACTCCAAAGAGACCACCCAATTCAGTGACACTGAGAACACGAATGTCTTGATTTCAAGTACCCCAATACATGTAATAAAGTACTGTAGAATTTGAAGTGTGGTAAATGATAATACTATACCACACACATTTTAATTACCGCATCATCACACCATGTTGCCCTTATTGGGACTGGATTACATTTGGGAGACTGTGAAATTGCAGTAATTGTGTCACTGTTTATAGGGTTAATTTCTTGTTGGAAAACTCCTCAAAATGCGGGAAATAGCTTATCTGAGCTTCAAGAAATTCAGAAATCCCCCAGACCCCTCTAGAAGCTTGTAACTTGGGTGGTCAACTCAGTTGTCTCAGAATCCTAGTTACGGCCTGATCTGCTGACCTATGATGTATACTTCACCTATGATGTATTACTTAAACCATGTATATATATGCTGGTAGCTGCAGTGATACAGACTTGCCACCTGGAACTTCTCCAGGTCCCCTGCTAAATCCTCCCCAGTAACATATCCTTAAAAGAGGCCAAACCAAAAGCATAAGGATTCAGGAAATACTGACCTAAGAAATGTTTCACACAGTTATGTGACAGATATCTGTCACTTATTTTTCACCCTGTTTGCATTGAGAATTATTTCTATTCTGACTCATTAACATGACCTCGCAATGTGAAAAATAAGTATGTTATTTTGAGGCACCACAGGGATATTTGTTTATTGTGCAACATATAGGAATTTGGCCCAATAACATATCTGTCACAGTTTATGTGACAGTATAGTTTCCCTACAGATAAAATTATCTGTATATTATCTACCAAGCAGATATGTCACATAACTACCACCAACTGAGATTTGTTTCTTCCATAAAATTAAAATATTTCCTGTCATGTTCACATGAAGCCATATAATTTAATACAAAGAAATACTATCAGAATATTAAATGTATTTATAATAGATATATAATTATAGGTCATACATATAGATACATTTAAGACTGCACAATCAATCTTTGACCAGGGGCCAGTTTTTGAAAGCTGGATTAGTTTACCCTAGGTTAATTCAAAGCACACGTCCTGAGAGCTTGTCTATAAATTTGGAAATATTTCTTCAGAGATCTAATTATCTGGATCGATAGGAGTTTTCTTCTCTGAAGTTTTTGAAATAAACAGACGTGTAGAAATACACAAACTAAAACAGCAGGTTAACTTTTAACCCAGGTTTAACACTATAGTCTAGCTTAATTTGAACAACCTGCCCAGAGTAATTACACATACTACTAGAAATACATGCATGCAATAACCCCTCGCCTGTTTTCAAAAGATGTATACTCAGTGCCGTTGCTAGCACTTCGTCTCAGGGTGTGTGTGAGGTTAGATAGAGGGGGGGGGTGGTTACCAAAATGTTTCCAGATGTACAAAAAATTTTCAGGACATATAATAATTTTTCCGAAAATACAGTTGTTTTCCAAATTCACTTTCTCATGTCCTGAGAATTACCTGAATTCCCCTGAAAATCTTCTGCAAATCTACTTAAATTTACCTAAAAGTGCACTGGAAATCTACCTGAAATTCCTCATGAGCAATTATCAGGGGTGTTGCACCCCCCCCCACCAGTGAGTTTCACGCATTCACGCAAACACTCTCTGATTTATTGTTCGTGTATTTCATCTCCCAAAATTTTGTGCATCATACTATAGAGCATTTTGCTGTTGTCATGGTCTAGCGTGGTTCAAATTTATGAATTTTTATCATATAAAGTATAGTGTTTTATGTACTATTTAAAACACGAGTAGGAGTGCAGCCGAGCGTTATATATCTGATAAAACACGACAACGAGTGTTTTGAATAGCTTAAAATACGACTACAAAAGACTACTAATTAGGATGAACCATAGTATAATCATGCTAATTAAGATGAACAATTATATAATGCCACATGTGTTTTATCAGATATAAAGTCACTCCACGTGACATATTATGGCTGACATGTTTGCCACAAGGTTTATGAATTATTAATGAGTATTTTAAAGAGATTTCGAGCACTGATAAAAATGATAATCTCACATGTGAAATTATTCATGACAATCTCACATGTGAAAATTATCGCCTTTTCAATTATCGCTTTTCTGTAAAAATTATCGCTTTTCAAAGACTGTCCTTTATATAATAAACAGAAAAATACATGGGTGGTTGGAAATACCAGATTTATTTTTCGTGTTGAACATGACATCTCACTCGTTCGATGCGCTCACTTGTTCGCTCCGCACTCATGTTCAACACTCGAAATAAATCTGGTATTTCGTGCACCCATGTATTATTCTCTATTTAAACTACAACTTGACTGGTTTAAATTATTATCAAGTTATCAGTGATAGTAAAAGTTGCAGATAGAAGTGTTTTGTTTTATATTATTATCAAGTTATCAGTGATCGCAAAACCTCCAAATCCTTAATTTCAAATGTTAGAATGTTAGGGTTTGTAATCCAAGTGAGAATTATATACATTTTAAGACCTAACCAGGAACGACTGCAAAAAATGCAGCACAAGGTCCTCTGGTACGAATTGAACCTACGGCCCTGCGATTCCGGTGCAGCGCTCTAACCAACTGAGCTATAGAGTCCAGCTGTTGAGCTTTAACCGTAAGTTCATGTATATTTAGGTAATCGGGTGTGCGGGTTGTGATAAGGTGGACTTCAATAATTTGGATTCTTGCACTTCACTTGGTGGAATTAATATTAGAATGTTAGGGTTTGTAATCCAAGTGAGAATATATACATTTGTATATTCTCACTTGGATTACAAACTATTCTCATTTGGATTACAAAATATATACACAAAATATATACATGTACTATACATTTGTATATTCTCACTTGGATTACAAAATATTCTCACTTGGATTACAAAATATATACATGTATATATTCTCACTTGGATTACAAACCCTAACATTCTAATATTAATTCCACCAAGTGAAGTGCAAGAATCGAAATTATTAATTTCAAATGCCCCGCCGGGGCTAAGGTTCGAGTGGAAATACCCAACCCCCGGGATGTGCTTTACAGGAAAATGGCTGGGCGAGGGGGATGGGCACACTTGGATTTGGCTGATGCATTAAAAGTCATGGAAAAAGAAAAAAACTTTTCATATTGCTACTATAAAATGGCTCATTGTGCTTATTCCTGTGCTTATTCCAGACTGCTTGTCAAATATTTACTTGCTAGAAGTAGAAATTTACTCTGACCACTGGATGAAGAAGACATTAAATAAGTACTGGTCAATAAATAGAAATGTATTTTATTTCATAGTATTACAATTTTATTTTTATACTATAAAAATAAAATATAAACATGCGGCATAGAATATGCAAATTCGAGGCAATATTATTGTTGAATCGGTTTATTTATAGGATTTTATAACAAATAGCAACTATAAAAGTTTGTACCTTGTCTTCACATCGCTTTATTCTGTTAGCCAATGCTTTTAAATTTACATATTTTAGAATCAGTTCCTTTCCTGGTAACTGCATTTCTAAATGAAATCATCGTGAGTAGTGAGTGCTGAGCAGGCCGTTTTACTATAAACAAATTTTAGGAATTGACAACAACTTTGAAAAATATATCGTTGCACATTCGGTCACAGTCGGAAAAATGTTTGTACCGTCGCTTGCAACTAACGATGAACAGTTGCTCATAAAAACATTCGCGTGATTAGAATCTTCAATGTTTGTCAAGAACAACAACACTTAATTGTTGTTTCCCATGTGTACAGTGGACAATAATAAGTAACAAAACTTTGTGTGGTCTGAACGTGTTGGGCTAGAGACTTACTGGAAACTTTTACAGGCCTTTTAATGAGAATAGAGAATGTTTTATCTGCAACTGTTCACCCTTAGTTGCAACCGACGGTATTTGACAGCATAAAATTGCCTGTGGCTGTGATAACTGATATAAATAAAATACAGTCTGGTTATACTGACTTGAGCGTGTCATGACAAACTCTTTATTGGAAAATTGTGAAGAAATAGTCGAATATAGAGGGTCGAATATCATACTTCAACTTGTATATATAGCTACAGTATCATTGGTACATAGCGTTGTGAAGACAAGCCTTTGCTTACCTTTCGCTTCAGCAGTCTTTTTTTCCATGCTTCTCTACGCTTTCCCAGGCGAGCTTCTCTTTCCTCAGCAGTCTCCTCGAGCAAACGTTGTCGTCTTCGCTAGCTCCCTCCTTTTCGCTAGACGTTCGGCTTTCTTGTCGTTTCCTTGCCGCTCTTCATTTGGCTCCATACAGTAGTCCATATCTTTTCAATTGGTATTTGATACCGTAATTGTTTTATTAAACTTTTTATAGAACAAATTGCTTTGAAAGCTGTCAAAGTTTTTTGCAAACGTACAAAATATTGCAGTGCAAAAAGCAAAATATTTTCATGAAGTATCTGTCAGTTGAAGTCGTCATTCGTCGTACAACAACAAATTTTAAATTTGACCAATCAGTGTTCGCTATTCATGACAGTCCGCCATATTTTTGAGATCAGTGAGGATGACCACCCACCGAAACACGCACAGTGACCCACGCCCGCGATATTTGATGAACTTCAGACTTCCCTAATGCTTTCGTTTCCCCGGGTGTAAATAGCCGGGGGGAATTAGTACCCTCGCACGGCGCTTCGCGCCGCCGGCTCGGGGATAATACAGTGACACCGCCTATGATAGAAACGACATGACAGTCGATACTAAAGTGACAAAAAGTTTATATTTCTACTTCCAAAGCAAAAATATTTTGCACTGGCACTTCAGGTAAAGCGAAAAGTACAAGGTGTGTATGATTTCGCACAAATAAACTGTAAACAAATCACCAAACTATCAAACTAACTCACAGCAAGCTCTTAATCATAATATAATTTATATTAAGTGTTGCCAATGTTTGTCTGAGTCTTGGGGAAGTTGGGAACGATATGTTATTTATTTGTGATGTTAATGACATGTACATGAACGAATTTCTTCCTTCATGCTAATCCAGCACAACATTTTCTGCCTACATTTTCTCAAAATACCTACACATTACATCACGCGTGGAATATCTCAGGGGAAAAAATCATATATATATATATATATATATATATATATATATATATATATATATATAATAAATGATATTTGACATGTTTGTTTCATGCTTTGGAGCAGCAGACCGGAAATCGCGCTAACAAAGATCGCACCTGTAGAGCGCTCAACACGAAAGGAGCGAATATAAATACGTATTTTTAAGTGTTTTTTTCACTTACGATTGATATACGATTTTACTCAGTAGAAATATATTATATTCGTCTATAAAAGTCCGTCGTTTGTTTGAGATACGAGCTTGCTATGATGAGTATGTAATGTATGAATAACATCTTATAATCTTGTGTGTGTGTATTCCCTCCTTTTAAGTGCCCATCTGGGGTCACTAGGCCCAGACACAGGTTTTACTATGAGCTCGCGTGTCTTTCTTCGGAATGTAATCGGTCCCTTGCTATAGTGCCTGTGAGCTCACGAGTGGAAGGAATACTTATACTATTGCTAATTTTACATGCTTTTTTACTTCTTATAGTTTATATTGATCTCGCGTGTCTTCTTCGGATGTAATCGGTCCCTTGGTAATATATTTCTACTGAGTAAAATCGTATATCAATCGTAAGTGAAAAAAACACTTAAAAATATATTTATATATATATATATATATATATATATATATATATATATATATATATATATATAAATATATATATATATATATATATATATATATATATATATATATATATATATATATATATATATATATATATATATATATATATATATATATATATATATATATATACAAATATATATATATATATATATATATATATATATATATATATATATATATATATATATATATATATATATATATATATATGTATGTATATTCGTATTATAAATCTCGCGTATATATATACAAGTCCAAAAAATAGAGCAAGTCCTAATCTAGAGCAAGCTGTTTGCAAGAAAGATTGCACCCAAATCCCAATATAAGCGGAACCAAATTGTGACTCTGATGATTGCCAGGAAATTCTTTGTCTTTAAAGCTCTCACAAATATTAAAGGTGGGCAGAAAGGCATTTCAAACCAAACAAAGACAATTGATGCACACTGAGTGTTTGATTGCGTTCCTTAGTTTTAAGCAATTGTATTAAGTGCAGACCGGAATTAAAGCTAATGCTGAATTTATTGTGTTTTGCGTAAAGCGAAAAAAACTAAACTGTAGGAGAAGGTACATTTACAAATTACAATAACCCTACAGGTGTGATGTCAAAACAAAGTGGTAATTGGCTATTTGCGACAATTAACGCACTGGTTCGTTAATTGCCTCAAAAACATATATTCACATGTTAATTTTTAGAATAGTTTCGAAGTTTGGGACAAATGCTACGACTGAAGACTTGTGCCTAAATCGGAAAGATTGTTTTAGATTGTAGAGTATTTTCGGGGCTTTGCATACGACTTTCACTCGCGACTTTTTCTGCTCAGCTAGAACGCGTGCGAATTGCTTAGTCGTGTTATAGTATTAACCATTATACTTGTCAAAGAATTCGTGCCTTACTTACCGGAACTTTGCCAAGTTGTATAGTGTTAGTGTGTTTTTATTTTGTCACTACAATACTTAATAGTATTCCAAAACTATAAATCAAGTCCCACAGTTCAGTGTGCACAATAAATTCAGCATTTGCTTTATAATTCCGTTTGCACACTTAATATACAATGGCTTCGACTGACGACGGTACGAGCTAAACTTTACTGATGCTCGTACCGACTAAGCAACTAAGTGACTAAGTAACGCCATAAAACACTCATGCGGTGTGTGCATAAATTACAAGAATTTCTTTGTTTGTTGACCGTGTGAACTGATATTTCTGCCTACCTTTAGTATTTGAGTGCAGTTTAAAGACAAAGAATTCTATGACAATCATGGAGTCACGATTTTGATTTTTATATTGGGATTGGGATGCAAACTTTTTTGCAAACCTTGGTTTAGATTTAGCACTTGTATATACGCGAGATTTATGATAATACGAATATCCAAGAATTCCTGACCCGTTATACAGGGTGTCCCAAAAACCCCCAAATGCATTGAAATTAACGCATTGTTTGAATTTGAATGCAAAGATGCGTAAAAGGCGATAAAGAAATTAAAATATCTTTGTAAGCACACGATTTTTAGCTCTTGGGAATTTAAACCAGCTTATTAAACGGTTCTTTATGCATAAACGTGTGGGTTCAGCAGAGTGCTGAGGCATTCAAATTCTAACAATGCGGTAATTTCAATGCTTTTGGCTTTATTTGGGACACCCTGTATAGTATGATCAAAACAATAAACCATATTTTTCACACTGGATTACCATTTGTTTAATTAATAAGGATGATATCGTTGACTGGTTATTCTTCTAATCAACATTTACGAGGTAAGTTTGGTCTTATCATATTTCTTATTAAACTATTGACATTGCCATTGCCATTGCCATTGCCATTGCCAAATACCAAAAGATCTCATTGCCTTGTTCGAAAAAAGTGATTTGAAATACAACCTATAGGGCCTAAGAGTAAGAAGGAAACTGACACTTGTTCTGAAGGAAACTGACACTTGTTCTGCTAAGACCAAATTAAGACTGACTATCTGAAAAAGTCAATAACATTCAAGGCAGTTTCTTTGTGGAACTCGATGGACAATGCAAAAAGAATCACCAATGACTTAGTTAAATACTTTTAAACGTTCACTCAAAAATGTTAGGTTTAAATCGAACAATTTGGAATTGTAATTTATAGAGTTGTGTAATTTAGTTAATTCGTGTAGTATCAATTCATGTTAATATTTATGCACGAACACATCAGCTTTGCTGCAATTTCTATCGTGTGAAAATAAATGCTTTGGTTTGATAGATTGATTGATTGATTGATTGATTGATTGATTGATTGAACTATTCGTGCAGACAATATTCATAAAACGAAGCCGGTACTTTCATGTGCTTAGGAACCAGTCATTATTTTTCGACGGGGCTGGGATATATGATATATATATATAGGATATATATATATATATATATATATATATATATATATATATATATATATATATATA
>CACRXK020005059.1:0-14588 GCA_902702795.2 Paramuricea clavata
GCAACAATGTGGATCCTAACGAAAAAACGTGGAGAACTTTCTTATGTGGAACGGTTAAAAAAACTCAATCTAGTCCCGCTTGTGTACGATAGAGAACAGAAAGATCTGATCTTTTATTATAAATGCAAGAACAATTTGATAGATCTTGACATGGAACATTATGTGGAAACTACGACAAGCAGAACACGTGCGGGAACTTCTCAGCTTTTAAGATCACAAGCTTGTAAGACTAGCACATTCCAGGGTTCCTACTTTGTTAGGATTGTAAATCTGTGGAACTATGCATGTAAAACTGCTCCTTCGAACAGCTTCGACACTCCTCCTTCAAAACATACCTCCACAAGACTTACCTCCAACTTACTGCCACTGCTTACACTCCTGACTTACCTAGCTCACACTCAGTGATCACGACTGAATAATATCTTCTATATCAGTTGTTCTCTTCTCTCTTTTAATTTCTTTACTTCTTCTCATGTACTTTTTCTATTCTATATTAATGTGTTGTTTTGTCTGTACTGTCCTGATTAATTAATGGTGAGCACCATGCGTGGGACCTAGTCTCGTTTGTGCTTCTCCATCTTTGGCACGTTTTTACTTATTGTTATTCTTGTGTTAGTTTGTGCTAGTTATGTACAATAATGTGTGCCTGCTTGCATGCGTGCCAAACAAAGCTGTTAAATTATATAAATATATATATTTGTTTGCATGAAAAGCAAGCAATACAATGCCTATTTGAACTTGTCACATCCTAAAATATACGCATGAAACACATGAATTTTTCTTGTTGTTACATCTAAAACACATAGTTTTCTTTTGCCAGAAGTGAGTAATATCATGTTTTCAGGGCATAAAGGTTGAGACATGTGCATTGGGATCTAATTCAATTATGTAAATATCATGTTCAAGTACATAGGTATTTTGTATTAGATGACGTCATTTGCTCTATAGTTTATGAGCCTCAAACTTGCTTTTAAAACTTATAATTTAACCCGAATTTTATAAACCAAGTGTAAAGATTGTAGTTCTCTGGCAATAATTTCATCTTGCTCGACTTGAGATTTAGACTTCTTTTCTGCGGGTTCTAAAAACTCATCTTCGGATTCGTGGTCAAAGTCTTCATTTTTCTTAAGATCATAATTACTGTAGAGATACAAAGTAATTATTTTATTATCTTTCCCGCTCTCATCCTTGTATCTCTTTGCAGTAAAAAACTCTGCAAAAAAGAGCTTCCTGGCCATCTTGATAAACTAGAGAGTATTCTTCATCGAATTCATTGCTATGGTATGCCTTCCACTTCTCAATTCCTTTCAGCTTACCCACAGGATTTGACATTTTGCTAAAAATGTCTGTCAATTTCCCCAGTGCAGGGTGACCTAGTGAAGTCAAAGTATGTCAAACTCCCATCCCTGTGCCCCTGTTTACAGTGAACAAACTAACAAAAACTTTAATATTAAAAACCGTTTTAAAAAGGTTTTACAACTGTATTTACATTGTAAAATATACAGTGCTACCCATACCGTTATTAACATGGCGGGTGTAATTTGCAGAACACGACTTTCACTTGGTCTTTACAAGGTTAGGAACCTAACCAGCCTAACCACTTTCGGACAGCTTTTGAGCGAAAGTGCAGAAGTCGCATTTTGCAAATTACACCCGCCCTTATTAGCATGGTCGCACTTTCTATTCAAAAATAACTATAATTCCAATATAAGGATAATATTGAGTTTCAATGACTGTAATGTTCACAATGTGGTCAATTATTAAATGAACTTCAAAAGTTGTCGGCAGATTTGGCAACAATATATAATCATTAGAACATATTCCTTTGGAACTTTTTGGGTTATAATCTTAATTCTATAACTGGAATGATAATACTAGAAAGCTCAAATGGGACCGCAAACAAAAGAGTATGGTCTCTTTACACACGTCTAGATCGCATCTTCCATTACACATAATGGACAATGCCAAAACTCTGGGGAAGGCGAATCCAATGATACCATTCCTCACACTGCTTACACTCAACCCATGAAATGATAGCGCTCTCGTCAGTTCCTGGAGTTGCGGCAGAAGATTAACATAGATATTTTGGATTCTACAAATATCCATTTTATAGCTGGCAGGAAGCTTTAGCTTTGAGTTTAAATACAGTATAATTATTTTAGCCATGCTTCAATTATTTTACCTCACTCTCTGGAAGAAAAACATCTTCAGAAATTTTCCCAATGTCATAATCTTTGACACCATTTTAACAGGAGGATCTTTTTCCAAACTTTCAATTCGAAAAGCTCGTCTGGACACATATAATGTCAAGACAAGATTACACATACACTTAAAAACTTGGTATATGCATGTGTGCCATTAAAGCAGCAGTGCCACCCGCTTAGCATCTGTTCTGCGCAAAACATTATATCTTCGGAATGCATCGGAAACACTCGGATTCATATCATACGAAGTCATGGAGGCATCAACAAGTGAGGTAAATATGATTAAAAATGTGCATATATTTAAATTATAAATAGCAGGAAAACTAAACATTGTTGTATTTGAAACATGTTAACATAAATTGCAGTTGCAAAAGTTCATGTGCCACGAAAAGGAAAGAAAATTCCAATCAAGGTTGCCCGTGTAAGACAAAGAACGTCTTGTGTTCTGACAATTGCAAGTGTGGGACTCACAAAACACCTTGCAAGAATAGGGTATATGTTTAATAATATGAAACAAATGTACTAATTTATCTTGCATTTGTATGTAATATACTTAACATGTATAGTGATATATTTTTACTTTATTGCAGGAAAACATTGGCGAAGATGGAACACGCCGAGATAGATCGCCACGTTGTTCGAAGGGATTCCGTGGCTTGACACAGCGGGAGACCGTCAATGCAAATACTTAAGAGAAACCGAGAGAGAAAGAAAACAATGATGTAAAGGTTTGTATATTTCTAGTAACTGATTCAAACATCAAACGATATTAAGAACAACATGTTTTGTATTACATGAATTGGCTGAAATGTTGGAACATACATAATAATACATTCGCATCAGCATCATGTGCAATTTTACTCTAGAGCTGTGAAGTGTGAAATATGATATGCTGTTTTGTATAACAGCTATATAAATTTTACTCTGTATATAAACTCCATATGATTTTACTCATCATTGGTGGCCTAGTATGCATACTGCCAGTAAATGGTCCACAAAACTATTTGCCAATGTCTATTGTGAACCTTATATCATACTAAGAGTGATGTTACTCTTAGAGTATATCCACACCGGGTAAGCTTGAAAAATATGCTTGACCACGGTGGGAATCGAACCTACGACCTTTGGAATACTAGCCCAATGCTTTGCCAACTGAGCTACGCGGTCAGATCGGTTAGAGTATGTGATATTTCGGAACAGAATCTAGTTCCTTCAATATCAATGTAATCTAATAATCAGTAATGATTTTTTCTGTGTTGGTGTAATGTACTCAGGTGAATATGATGCTTGTGATGTTACTCTTGAGTGTATATCCACACCTATGATTCCCACCACTCCCAAACTAGATAATCTTTTGGTCATAGGTTCGATTCCCACCGTGGTCAGGCATATTTTTCAAGCTTGCCCGGTATGGATATACAGTCAGAGTAGCATCACAAGCATCATATTCACCTGAGTACATTACACCAACACAGAAAAAATCATTACTTATTGGTAATTGGTGGCACTGCCAGTAACAATATATAATATAGGTTAATTCTTGGGTTTCATATGTCATAAATCTGACGGGGTTCACTCTAAATGAAGACACAGTCATCAGAGTGAATTAATTGTTCTCATGCAATTTCACAACATACATTTTAGGTTGACCCCCCGTCAGATTCACTGCAAAATGCCATAGTGAAACCCAAGAATACATTCTCAAGTTATGTAAGACAGTATGCTTTTGTTTGAATGTTATAAATGCTGTCATTGAAGTGCTAATTGTCTATAACTCCCCTTGATTTGATAATTCCCGGGTCAATGATTCTCAAAAAATGGACACACTGTAATGTTAGACATTGTATTATGAGATTAGTTTGTATTTCTTTCAATAAATAGCAAATCATCACATAATACAATTTCTAACGTTATAAAGTATTTCAATTTTTAGGGTCATGTTTATACTATTTTCACATACCTAGCATTCAGAGCACAGTTTGAGGAAATACACAAAACAATCCTGTAGTAATGTTCGATTGCTCATTATTTGAAATATAAAAACATTCGTCAAATTCACAGGTATTTGTTCATACACTTGATGAGGACACTGTCAAAAAACTTGCAATTAGGAGAAGAGGGATAGGGAGTATGAATTGCATCCATACCCTCCTGATGCAGAGGATGACCTGGATGAAAACCCAGATGCTTTGGATAACCAAGAAGGTGGCGAAGAAAGAGAACAACAAGAGGGCCTTGCTGAAGAAGGTATAGGTGAGGAAAGTCAGGCTCACTCGACAGTAGAAGGTGAAATTCCTCCGTGGTGTGTGTGTTTTAATTGCAGGCCTATGCCTCAAGATATTGAGAACAAATGCTGCAATTTGAAAAAATGCATAACCTTGTCATCACGATTTTCAAAGATATGGCCTGGACCCTGATGTGCTTGAACTGTGCATTAGAAACACAAGCGATATTAGAAATGATCGAGAAGACAACAGCACAAGGGCTTTTCGTAAAGCTGCTTACAGACAGTTCATTTTGACCTGACATGGATATTTGGGGAAAGGGAACCGCCGAGTTTGCCCGTCATGTGTAGTCTTCAAAATAAGACAGCGTTATTCATCTGTGACTGGAATTTATATGGATATAGAGAACGATGAATAAACTCGGATAATATAAAACATTTGACATCCAATTTTCATTACTTCACAATACTGTACATAGAAAGAGGTTACTTTATTTCATTTGACTTTGTATATAGCATTATAATAATTTAAAAATAGAATGTGGGAATATATTGGTGCAAAAATATGAATGTGCAAATATACCAGTTAGTGTTATCAAAATCTACTTTTCTTTGCGGTATATCCTTTGTTGCTTGTGCTGGTGTGTGGGTAATAGTGGGAGCAATGTTTCCTGGGTCACTAACATTGAAGGAGACATGGCAGGTTACAATCTCTGTGTCATGCAATCTCATGTTAATGATCTTTGACATCATAATTGGAATGTAATCATATCCTTTATCGACTTTGACCTTTTTTACATCCCACTTGTACCTTCTAGTAATCATCTCAACACCGGATTTACTTTTGGCATTCGGAAGATTGATGTGAAAATTCCAATCTATTGTTGCTAATTGCTTCCGGGCTTTGTACACTCTATAACTTCAGTAATGAACCTTTGAGTATATATGTGATACATTGCATAAAAGCAATCGTTATCCTCACCTGAATGGCACTCTCTTTGGTGTATATACCAGGCTGAGGCTATTGACACATTCTATTTCTCCAGTGTGTCTGTCAAATAAAAAAAGGGACCTAAATTTATAACTTCTACTTATAAATATTATATATGTGTAGGTTTTGGTCAGTGAATTGAAACACAATAGGTGCAGTAATCCAGTAATAGGTGCAGTAATGCAAAACAGATAAAGTGAATAGATATGTTGCACACCCTAAAAACCACTATTCAGTTTGTTTTGTCTGTTAAGAATTCTCAGGGTGGTGATCTCATTGAGCTGACAATGCTTTACACATGACTGTATTGGTTTTTTGAGGTAAGCAAATATTTTTTTTATATATTCTAGAATGGGTCCATACCTAAATCTTGTATAATATCTGAAGCTGTCCAGCAGTTCTGGATTTAAGATGACCTTCTGCAGCTCAATGTAGTCATTTTCGCACCTGTCAAACCAAGGAAGGTTTTCATCATGGTCTCCTTTGGGATGCTTGCATTTACCACCAAGCCATTCATGGGTATTGCATACATGGTGTAATAATCCTATCCACATGTCCTGTAGGTTTTAAATAAAAAGGGATCAGTTGTAGTTTGCCTGCATGAAGAATTTTGATCAAATGATGATCAAAAAACTAACCTTCATCAGTTTTAATGCATCGGCATCTGATGTGGATTCATCTGCTTTGTATTCACTTGCACAGTACCAAAAGTGACAAACTATATGACTTGACAAATCTTTTATCTTCTTCATTGCCTTTGGTTTGCCAAGCTAAAATTAAATAAAATATTTTTTAGCATGTGAAAGACAATCAAGATAAAAATTGTGAACAAGACAAACACAAGTTCATTAATACCAGTACAATGACTTTAATTAACCCATTGAGCCACAGTGCTCCCTACTTTTTTACTTGTCTAATGCCAGACGATTTTACTCATCAATGGGGGAAGCTCTGCAGCTTAATAATGGGTTAACCAAAAAATCATACAATGTCTCTAGCTAACCCATTGAGCCGCAATGCACCCCAGTGTGCCCTAATTATTTTACTTGTCTAATGCCAAACGATTTTACTTGTTAATGGGGAAGCTCTGCAGCTTAATAGGTTATCAGAACAATTTGTTTCCATAACTTGAGAACTAACCTTATCCAGGCACTTCTTTATAGACTTTGCCTTGTGCCAAACATCCAAACTGTGTTTCACTTGTATGAAGTCAGTTTCTGAAATGGTAGCAATAAGGGTTTGAAATTCAATTTTTTTCTCAGTATTCAAATGGTGCCTTGATTCAAAGTTTAGTACCCCCCTGAAAATCCAGTATCCAATTCTGAATACTAGTTGCAAATAACGTTTGGTATCCAAAACCAAATTTTAGTATCCTGTGGATTATCTTCATCAGTATATGCAGGCACAGTTAATAGAATGAGATGGTTTGGATAGTGGGCGGAGTTTCGGCATATCTTTTTGATCCCATGTTTGGAGGGTCACATGACTGATAGTGTGCATCAAATTACAAATCCTTAATAGTGTAAAGCAAAAATCTCATCGAGAAACATCGTTTTCAAAGGCTGTCTTTAATTTTTGTGCTGTTTTTATAATTCGAGATGTAAGTTTTCACCATGCCCGGTAGAAATTGTGCATTTTTTGGTTGTCCGACCAGCCAAAAGCACAAATTATCGTTATTTCAAATTCCTGTTGTGAACGCCAAACAAAGTGAATGCCAAGCAAAGCGAACACACTGCGTCGCTAAAGAAAAAAACCTGAGAAAAATGGCTCAATATTATTCTCAGGACAAGAGAGAGGACTTCAGAACTGAAGGAACGGATAAACAAGAATAATATATATGTTTGCGAACTCCATTTTAAAGCCGATTGCATTTTAAAAGGTATGTTTGTTGCATAACTTGCGCTTGTATAATTGTTATGATAATTAATATGTAAATTTTGCTTAGTCTGCAAATGTTGGATGCAAATGGATGCAAATGTTGTCTTGTTGACAGCCTGAAAGATAAAAATATGGCTTCTCGAATCTCTCCGTTTCAAGAAAACTTTCGTCCTTTGCTCGAAATGTTGAGAAGCGGCTATATTTTTATCTTTTAGGCTGTCGAGATTCATACAACCTTGGCCGCTTTTTTAATATGGAGCCGAAGCCATCTGAAACCATCAAGTTGTTATATATGTTTTAATGTTTATAATAGCTTTCTGCATCTTTTTTCCACTGTATGCATATTTTTATACATGAAAACAACCACGGTTTTAGACTATAAACGTACCCACAAAATATAATCTCAACTGAGTTTTATAAGGATTGTTAGTGATATACTGATATTTGTGTGTTTGACACCCTGTCAGGCTTCATGCTGTAATTCCATACGTCGTTTGTATTTACTGCCCAGTTGGATATCTAATATTTTATCTGCACCATTTTTGAAGTATATAAAGTTCATGTGTTTTTTACTATATATGAAGTGGCAAGTACATGTAGCTGTTTTATATGTGTTGTAGTCATGTATGACTGTTAACACTTTATATTTTAATACCGTATGGTGAAAGCAACTTGGATTAAGATTCTTTTGATTCACTAGCTTGACACTAGCAGATTTTGTGCTATTTTGAAATATCGACTCTATCAGTTTTGAAGTTCTATTATGCATTACAATGTATGGAATTTATGCACTTATATTTAATAAGTGTAACATTTCTATAGAGAACACAACTACTTGTGTGCTAATTATAACCATTTGCAGATCCTGATGAGCCAAACTCAAGAAAAATCCTTCAAACTGGCAGTATCCCCACAGAGAACCTGCCCTTAAGATCCCATGAGACCAAGAAGACACCACGCCGAGTTATTGAGAAGAAGGCACCAAGACAAGAGCTACAAGAGGATATACCATCTTCCTCCCATTCGTATTTAGAGCCAGGATTGTGTTCAGATGATTTAATTAATCAACTTGACAATGATACTTTATTGGAATGGAAAAGTGAAGTGTGTGATGATGGCAATGTCAATTTTTTTCTGACTGACAATGTCCATGGAGTTGCCAAATATACAGTTGTTATGGATTCTTGTTCAATGGAGTTTACGGCATATGCTTTTAATTGGCCAATACTTGATGACCACAATATCTACAACGAATATAAACGATCTATCAAAAGTGGTGAACAGTTTCGAGAGGTGTTGTCAACAATAGAGAAAAGCAAGCTATGTGAAGGTGTGCCTGAAGATCATCAAACAAAAAATGCTGCTATTGATCCGAACACTAACATAACCATTGCTATTCCTCGAACAGTTATTCGCCACTCTGTTCCGAAAAAACCATCACCAAAGCAATTTGAAGCAACTGTTTTCTTTCGTTCACCTAACTGTGATGTCATCATAGAACGTTCTGAAGTCTGTGATCCATGCTCAATTATCACCAAACAACTAAAGAAGACAAACAAAAAGAGAGCTAAAACATCCCCAGCAAAGAGTAAGGCTCCTCTTTCAGCATGTGGACCTGACAAGTTACGAGCAACTCTCGTCGCTGCAAGGTCAAAGTGCAAATAACTTGAAGGAGAACTGCAAGAGCTCCAAAAGAAGATTACCAGTCAAGGCGTATCCATTGATAAGACTTTGGAGGAGGACATTCTGAAGATAATGGATGGACAAAATCTAGATAGTACTCCACACATGAAATTCTTCTGGCAAGAGCAGATGAAGCTTTTGCAATCTTCTAGTTGTGGACGAAGATATCACCCACAAATTATTCGGTTTGCTTCATCCCAAATCACCATCTGCCTATAGAGAGCTCAGAGAAAGCGGTGCCTTGGTATTACCCAGTGAAAGAGTTTCGAGAGATTATAAAAATTATTTCTCTCCAAAAGCAGGGGTAAACGCAGAAAATGTAGAATCTTTGCAAAACAAGGTGAAATCATTTAGCGGAATTCAACGATACGTCGTTCTGGTCATGGATGAGATGAAGATCCAATCAAATCTTGTATATGACAAGCATTCTGGTGATCTGATCGGGTTTATTGATCTTGGTGATCCTATGACAAATTATGCATGTCTGGATAAGGAAGATAGCGTTGCCACTCATGCATGGCATTTCTTGTTAGAGGTTTAGCCACTGATATGAAACATATCATTGCCTATTACTTTACAGGGAATGTCACTTCATACCAGCTAATGCCCATTTTCTGGAAAGTTGTGTGAACATTGGAGCTGTCACTGGATCTTTGGGTGATTGGTCTGGTCAATGATGGTGCTTCACCAAATCGCAAATTATTTAATCTCCATAGCATGTTGGCTGGGAAGATGAATGTGATGTTGTATATAAGACTTTAAATCTTTTTGCACCATCACGTTTTGTCTACTTCGCAGATTCTCCACATTTACTGAAGACAGCTCAAAACTGCTTGTATAATTCAGGATCAGGGTCACACAGTCGATACATGTGGAACAATGGCAAATATCTTCTATTTAATCACATAGCAGATCTTTTTTATCAGGATCAAGCAGTTGAGCTCCATGTGCTTCCAAAATTGACATTGAATCACATTACGCTAACGAGTTACAGCAAGATGAAGGTGAGATTGGCAACTCAGGTTCTCAGTCGGTCGGTTGCAATAGCATTGGAGGAAAGCGGAAACAGTGATGTTTTGGAGACTGCACAATTTTGTCGAATGATGAACGATTTTTTTGATTGCACCAATGTAAGATCTCTTACTGAGCATGTCAAAAAATAAATGAATTCATCAAGCCCTACACTTCTGCTGATGATGATCGGTTTGGATGGTTGGTTGATGTTTTTCTTCAGTACCTGGAGAGTTGGAAGGCATCCACTCATGAAAGGGAAGGAGACTTCTCTGATGATGCAAGAGGAAAGATGTTCTTATCCATGCAAACGTACAAAGGTCTGAAGATTTCTGTCTTTTCCCATGTTGAGGCCATCAAGTTTCTTCTGGAAAATGGGTTCCAGTATGTCCTGAGTGAAAGGTTTATGCAGGATGTACTGGAGGATTACTTTGGACACCAGCGTTCCAAAGGACAACGAGCAGATAATCCTAGTGCCTATGAATTTGGCTACAATGATCTCACCATTGCAGCGCAGCGAGACATTGCTCCAGTTGTACGAGGAAATGTTGGTGGCAGATATGAAAAGAAAAAGTGGTTTGCTGTGAGTGATGAGCCAGTGCAGAAGAGAAAGAAAAAATAAGTATGTTTTTTCTTATAAATATACAGTGATTGACTCTTTATTGTTGAATTTGCTATGTGCTCTACCTTACAGTACATATTGTTATTAGAGGGCATAAAGTACAGAATCACAAAATCTTTTCCATGGGCAGATTTACTGGGGAGGCGGTTAACCCCCCCCAGAATCTCTTTAACCCCCCACCAGAATCTCTTTAACCCCTCTTATTAAGTGTTCAACCCTACCAAAATTTTGCTTCACCCCTCCTATTTTGTGTGAAACTCTTTAACACCAACACGTAACCCCTGCTGAAGCTTGCTCAGTGGTGCCTCTTCAAATTTTTCCACCCTCCTTTTAAAAAAATGAAAATTTTCCCTTGGTTCAAAGAATTAACTGTACTTTATGTTCGGTATTTGCTCTAGCTATCTTGTATATGGTATTGACTATTGATATATAGCATGTGCATTCATGGTAATTGAAAGACTTGAAAATGTGGCTGAAACTTTTCAAACTCGCAGTTCTGTTGGAAACTATTCTACTTAAATATTAATTAATATGGATGGAAACACTGGAAGCATTACTGAATTATGAAACCTAATTGTACAAATTGTAAGGAATAGAGATGCCATCCTTTTTTTTCCTACTTTTTATCATAAAATGTGATTATATTTTTCTGCTTTATCCACACATTTTTAGTGTGAAGTTTCACTTCACACTGTTGTGATGGCTGGCGAATTCACACGAGTCAGTCAGTCAAACAGTCAGTCAGTCATAGAGTAAACTTTCCGGGGTATACGTTTATGTTCGCAGTGATTTATTGTACTTAGTGCTTTGAAGGTTATTTAAGCAATTTTATTTATTTTCTTTAAATATTCTTTTGTTCTTTTGCCAAGTCCACAAAAATTTCGAGGAATCGTTGTCGTTATTGTAAATTTTTGTAATTTTAAAACATTCGCCTCTCATGTTGTGTAAAGGATCTTTCCCCCGGAACACCCGATTTTTTCTATAGCAGTGTAAATGCGCATGCGCTATGAAGCCGTAGATCACGATGCTAGGAAGGAGCGACAGTGTTGTTTTTCAAATGTATAAACATTTCAGACATGAATATTGAGTAAATCTTTGAGAATCTACGCAATATATAAATTTATGTTATGCATGATGGTCTTTCAATCAAGTACCGATATATAATCAATTTAAGCAAAGCTATAAATTACGGTTAATGGAGTAATATGTTCTGAAGGCTCTATTTGCCCGAGGGTGTTTTCAGTCTGCCAACGCATCTGCGTCACAACAATTAATCCGTACCAGGTACATACAAGGTCCAAGTACCTTGGCAGAACAAGGGACCCGTTTTCTAGCCCTGTTAATATTACAAAATATCTGATAAATATCGAACTTTGGCTGCTAAGCATGTGAACAACTGATGCAAACTTGGGATTAACCAATCGGAAATTAACCTGAAGGTTTTTTCCTTCACGTGCATACGTACAATGGCCCCCTCTTTGCGCAAGGACTTTTGATCGCAATGTCGATGTGCACTGCTCATTCGCAAGACTTTAGCCAGTGCGTTAACATCTCTGGCAAAATTTTTGGCTAATAATTTAAGGGACCAAACCTTGGCAAAGAAGTGGAAATTTAAAAAAACAGACCAATCTTGGAACAAATGGCAAAAGTAATGGCAAAAGTCCAAGGTCGACGCAGTTTCCCTGAGACGCACAAGATCCCATGCATGCAGTGTTCCAGAACCAGAATGTTGCCGCTGCAATCCACGTTCTGTGACCTCAAACGGAGTGAGTTCGTTCCATATTGTTTATATATCTAATATAACGTTCTTGAATTTACTGCTATATTACATGAATTTACTGCTATATTATTAATATACAACTTTATCTTGCTCTTCTGCTGTCCAACATGAGTCACAATTTGTATTGTATTAGTACGCTATGCATTCGCACCTACTCAAGGTTACGTACGTGCTACCCTATTATCTCCAGTTGCATACTATTGCTACTTTGTTTAATTTAATACCATACAAACAAGACACGTAATTAACTGCATATTTAGATTAATATTGTATGCGAACTTGTGTCGCATCCGCTATTCACTCAGGCGGGAACTATTTTGGAATATTTAGGCTAGATATGTTATAACAGCTGTAATACAGCCTTATCGTACTGCCACTTTATACACACGAGTCACGATTCATAATGCACTGTTTGCTGCATTTCACTTACTTTCCTGTGCACAAGTCTTAACACAGTTATATATCTATTATTGATACTTTGTATCATGCCAGCCGTACAAACAACATGTATTCAACTACAAAAAATTACACCCAGTACAAAGACGTGTTTTTTCTTGTTATATGAGGATGGTTTGTCATAATATAAGGACGGTTTTATTATCCTAGTTGCAAGGACGGTTTATCCTAGTTATAAGGACGGTTTATCCTAGTTAAAATGATTGAGATGTTCATATATAAACCGACCTCACCAGATCCCAACTAGAAAGGTTATGCTGTAGCAAGTTAAATGTTTTCTTTGTGCAGATGTATATTTTGTTACACTATAAACCATACATAAACCACGGCTTACACACAGCTTTATTTTATCTTTCCTTAAATTCAGGCCACACACGGCTGTGTATTTACTAAGAACTATGGTGCTATTGTGACTTGTGAGTCGAATAACTCGAAAAACTGCATCACATCACGAGCTATGTATAATAAGATTAATCAGTTATTTTTCATCAAATCTCGCCGGGGAAAATCCCGCACTTATGGAGTGTCATATAACCAATTTGCGCAATAGTTTTACCATACACATATCATACACACGGCGTATATATAAACACGTCATTTTAGTTGACCTGCGTCTGGGGACGAAGGCGGACTTATGGCCTCATTAATATCATTAGCGAGACGTAAGCATAAGCAAAATTGCTGAATCTTACTGGCTGCCGCTTTTAAATTTGCATGCTTAGGCAAAATACTTGGTGTTGTTAATATTGAGTGTGACTGAACGGGACTAAATCCTGAATAAATTGAATGTCGATCCACGCATGTATAATGCTGGTCTTTCGTACTTGAAACTTATAGCTCGATCGATCGTATAGCGAATAGTTATACTAATATACTCGCATACTCAACTATTTCTCGTGGCAAGATTCGAAGAGAAGATGGGTTTCCCACGCTCTTCTCAGACTCAGATATAAAAAGAAGTGTGACTTCATGACTTCATGCATGTATACAGTTTATTAGTTGATGTTTTGCAGACCTCGGTCAGTCATCAGGTCACAACTCGCAAGCCAGAAAGGAATTCATACATCTTGTAAATCCGCAATATTCTTTATATGAATAGGGCAATGCTAAGGGCAATGTACATTGAAGTGGAAATATTTCAACTATCAAAATCGTTTGCCTTTAATAATAATTTCTTTACTGGCTATAATTATACTGCCATTGGATTGCACATAGGTAATAATACTAACGACTTACAATGTCATCGCATACATATTTAAAAGTGCCAAAGACAAAGTCACAATAACGGTGTACTATTTGTAATTGTAGACTAGCTGGCAATAATACAATTTGCCTGAAGATATCTGTCAATAGGAGATTAGTTCTGCACTTAAACACCTCTAAAAAGAAAATACAAAATAACAGTAACTCCGAATGACATTTTGATTTTTAATCGACGTTTCGACTAGTTTGTAGTCATCCTCAGGATAAATAATAGTGTAAAATTACAGATGCAGCTATTATAAAGCCAGAAAGGCGGAGCTTAAATGCCAGTTAATGAAATATGAGAAGTTCTTTGGAAGCTTTCGCACCGTGGTTGAGATCAGGTTTTCGTTTGCGTATAGCAAGAGACTCCTTGAATAACAACAGAGACCAGTGGTCTGACCTATCAATTATTTTACAATTTCTAAATATTAGTTGAGTTAAATTAGTGTTTATAGTGTTAGTTGAGTCAGGTGAAAGTTCCATAAGGGATTTGA